>CAKAOI010026503.1:0-85832 GCA_916701655.1 Sebastiscus albofasciatus | reverse complement strand
TTTTAATTTCACTGGTGCAACAGAACCTCAGTAGCGGTTACTACTCAACTGAAATTCTTCCTCTGCCCTAGATTTGAACCTCCAACTCAAAGTCAATATGTCACAATAATTGTTTCCCTCTTCTTGTGATGGAACGCACACAACTTGCCACTGATATTTGAACAAACAGAAACGTATCAGTTGTGGAGATAATGACAAAACAAATACTCTATGACAGCCAAATGACTGAACGATAATGAAACGGAGCAACTTGACGTGTTTGTGCATGACTCCGATATGCAGGCCACGTCTCTATTACACATCCTCTCAGCAAGAGGAACAACATTCTGAAAAAATAAATAGACTCCATGTCTGGGAAGATTTACACTAAGACCAGCATCATCATCTAGTAATATTTTAATCTAGGGCTGTCAATCATTTCAAATATTTTATCGCAATTAATCGCACATTTTGTATCTGTTCAAAATGTACCTTAAAGGGAGATTTGTCAAGTATTTAATACTCTTATCAACAGGTAAAGAACATATGCAAATGTATGTATATATTTATTATTAGAAATCAATTAACAACACAAAAAAATCACAAATGTTTTCCAATGTCAAATACTATCCAGAAACCCTCACAGATACTGCATTTAGCATAAAAAATGTGATTATCATAAAGTGGGCATGTCTGTAAAGGGGAGACTTGTGGGTACCCATAGAACCCATTTTTATTCACACATCTTGAGGTCAGAGGTCAAGGGACCCCTTTGAAATTGGCAATGGCAATTTTTCTTCACTCTAGCTTTAAAACTGAGCCCGCCACAACTTAAAAATTGTGTTGGTTGTGTTAATGTGTTAAAGAAATTAGGTGCGTTAAACGTGTTTGTTGTATTACAATTCGACAACCCTAATTTTAACTCACTTTTTTTCTACAGTTTCTCTTATCACATAATGACTAAGAAGACTCTACAGAGGATGGAGTGGAAAATAGTAGAATCCAAAGGGATATTTCAGACGGTCATAAAGATATTTAAAAAAAAAAAAAAAAAAATGGCAACTTATTTGTGTCTACGTCCAATCACAGAGACAGGTTTTCAGATCATTCATAGCATGTGTTCTAGCCCGACACTTCTCTAACATGAAGCAATGGAAAAAAAACTTTTTCTTTCTCTACTTTTTACTTGCTTCTATTTTTGCACCAGCCTATTAGACAGTCCTGATGCATGTCTGCTGCTTTTACATCCTTTGATTTTGAAGATACACGTAGAAAAACATCCTTGAGCACGCTCACAATAGCTTCAAAAAGAGACATCTCATAGTGTTGAGAGGTTTGAGTGAGGAACGCATAGATCTACAATAATGCGCACAAACGGTTATATTCATCCACAATCATATTTTCTTTCTTTTTTGGTGAAGCTTCCTGCACTCTCTTATTCATACTAACACACCACACCTATTACATTAGATACTATTAAGTTGTTATGTATTCAAAGAAACTGCGAACAAATAGCTGTTATTGCTGTCACAATGCTCCAGACAGCACAATAATAGAGAGAAGTATTTGCATACAAAGCTAGAGCCTGAGAGGGGTGCCAGGTAATTTGAATCTCCATTAGGAATAAACATACAAGTTCTTGGTTGCTGCATTCTGGAGGAAATCTTACCAGTGCAGGAATAAACGAACATGTACAAAAACGATATATCCTCATACAGCGGTTTATATGATATCTTACGAAATGTTATTCCTTATTTTTCATGCATTTTCCTAAGAAAATCCAGCAACGTGTCAATTTCCGCTCGTTACATGCATACAGTCTTTTCATGATAAACTTCTGTTTTCACGGGAAACAATCACTTAGTTAGGTTTAGGCAACAAAACTACTTGGTTAGGTTTAGGAAATGATTGTGGTTTGGGTTAAAATAACTACAGAAGTCTGTTACTTAAGTACGGAAGTTACGTGACAGATATATCAATGTTTGAGTTAAAATATCTATGGAAGTGGCGTTACTTAAGAACAGAGGTTATTTGACACATACGTCAACGTTTGGGATAAAAAAAACTATGAAAGTGGTCTTACTTAAGTATGGAAGTTACGTGACAAATAAGTCAATGCTTGGGTTAAAATACCTACGGAAGTGACATTACATAAGTACGGAACTTATGTGACAAATAAGTCAACTTTCGGGTTGAAATAACTACGGAAGTGGTGTTACTCAAGTACGCAAATTATGTGACAAATAAGTCAAGGTTTGGGTTAAAATAACTACGGAAGTGGCATAACTTAAGTATGGAAGTTACATGACAAATAAATTAACGATGACTTCCTGTTTTAAATGGGGTACACACTGTGGTCTCCTGGGCAATAGTCTGGTGTTTTTTGATCCATCCATCCACCCCGACCTCCTTCCCATGTGGCGTTAGTTGCTCTTCCTGGTTCCCGATTACGTGGATTACATCCAAATTTATTTTGTGGGATATACACAAATTAACGTGCATTATTTTCATAGGTATAGCTACGAACAGTGTATGAGAACAGACTGACAAAAATGCACTCATATACAGTATATGGCATTTGGGGGGTCATGGTGGTTCAAATTGAAAGAAAGACTTGCATTTTTCTATTTTAATACGGCTCATTAGTGCCTTGAAAAATACAATTAAGAAGACGCTGAAAGAAGCTTTTTGAATTCTATATGTTAATATACTTGGTATTCCATTAAATGATCCTGACTTTCCTTGATATTCTAGTATTACTGGCACCCCATCAACCACACGCTGGGTAAAATGGATGTTTATTTTGCAAGAGGAAGAGACAAAGACGTTACTGATCTCAACTCTGCAAGATAATTCTTCTCTAAGTTGATCCCATTCTGTCAAAGCCCTCTCTTCATTTCCTCTCCTGTCTTCATCAATATCTCATCTTATTTTTCCCCCTATCAATTACAAGGGATATTTCAACAAGGAAATTTGACCTTAAAAAATGTGAGAGCTAACTAGAGCCTAAAAATCCTGATGATGCTGATAATGTAACAGATGGTGTGTTACTGCTAACATACATTTACACTTTTAGTGACCTTTTGAACAGATGGATATTATCATATTTGCAAAATCTACCACTTACTCTGAAAAAATAACAATTCTTTGTCTTGTTTCCTTGTATTTTACGTCGTTGCATCATTTTGTTTGCTTGCTGATTTGTTCGATGGTGTTCTGTCTGAAGTGCCTGACAAAGTAGGGAATGTATAATAAATTATACAAGGCAGCAAACAACTGCACCGTGGAGGAAATGAAAATGAGAAGACAAGCTTTTATTGCACTAGAAATCAAGTGGGCGTGAAAGGAGCAGTAACTTCAGAACCGTCAGCTGGTCATTTCAGGTCACTAACATTAGCTTTTCAAACATAATGGAAATGCTACAGTCTCTTAGCGTCGTCAGCACATTTTGATGAATGCCTTTTTTTTCTTATTCATCTTGTGACTTAGACAGATGTCGGTATCCATCTTTGTTCTAGAGGCTGTACTCTTTGTTTTGCTCCTCTCTGCCCTTGAAGATCATTTTATCTATTTATATGATAAACAGGCCATTACATAGATCTATGGAAATATATGAAACACTTGTCATGTCTTCTCAGGAATTACTATCGTGGCTGAAGTGGACCACTGTGTGTTAGGAATAAAGACAGAGTGAAAGGCCAAAAGAAGGGTAATTATTAGGGATCTCCGGCCCTTCTTACCCATTCTCACTCCTAACTCGTCAAATACCTCCATTTGGTAAGCGCCTCTCGGCATCAGAAACCGATGCAAGGAGGCACGCTTTAGCAACAGTATGTGACGAACCGGGCTTTCATCTAACTCCAACGTAAACCCGGCCGCGGTGTTATTCGACGGTCGGAGCAGGTGACGTAGTAATAATAGCGTGAGAGTCTGCTTGTGGTGTCAAACAAACACAACACTTCCAACCAGGAGACCGGTGTTTACTTATTTTGTCACATTAGTCTTTAGTCACGTGACTCGATGGTATCGTCAGCCCTGTGAGTCAGCCCCGAAAATGCCTTTTTGTCATTTTCTTGACAGCAAAGTGCATGAATATGACTATAATGAAGCTCCCGTGTGTGTGCATTTGTACCTTCGCAGTACACCCCGTGAGCGAGTGTCTGAGAGCTTATCTGGACTATATGTCTCCTTGTGAATCCCGCTCGCACGTGGAGTCTATCGTCCTTGCACTAAGCCCCCAGTGAGTGTCTTCGGTGACTTGACTGAGCCACTCATCGACCCGCTGGCCACTTTGTCTGATCAAAGATAGGTTCCAGGGAAGAGTGCGGGGCGAGTATTCCCTGAGCGGCGAAGCCTTGAGGACAGCTTTGATCTGACAATACCTTGCCATCAAAGCACCGCCAAGAGCATCCACTTAGAGCGTCTCTGTGCGTGGGGCTGAGAAGTAACCCTCCTGGCCAGAGAGAAACACTACCCACCACAGGGAACCTCTGTCCTGCTCTGGCCTGTGGAGTAGTCTCAAAAGCATTGCAAACTGGCTTAGAGAACTGTGAGTCACACCGACGCCGCCAGCTACTTGGCGGTGTAAAAGCATGCGCTGAGTGCTAAATTTTGATGCTCGAATGGTACATCTTAAGCTAAGTAGCTGCTTGCTACGGGCGAGAAAAACAATCCTGTCCAGACGTCACTGTGCCTTAATCTCCCGCCTGTCTGGAAGTAAACAGTTCTGCATAAACAGTGAACTGAATTGACAGAGACGGTGCCGGGTGCAATGTTCGTGACAGGAAAATAACTGTCAAGATTGCCAACACCTCGAAACTAATGATGCACTTAATGGTGCTCAGTGTTAACCAGAGGCAAGAGAGCTGTCAACTGTTTGACTTCAAGAGGCACAAAAATATGAAATAGTAAATAATGAAATTAAATATTACGCAAATTTGATTCCCAGGCATAACAAACAACTGGTTGATATTTTTTTTTTTTTTTTGTCTATCGACTAATCGATTGAAATTATTTTTCTTTTTTCTTATCTTTTTACTTCAAGGGTCGCCCGAACAACAACAACAACAACAACAACAACAACAACAACAACAACAACAACAACAATAACAACAACAACAACAACAACAAAAGAAAAAGATGTAAAATTGTAATTAATTAAATTAAATTAAATATAAAGCAAATCTGGCCAATCCAATGAGTCATACACTGCCTATTTTCTGTCTCATCCCATATATAAATATGGGACATGGACAGCTCTGCAAAAAAAATATTCAATTAACAAACAATTAGTTGATAAATTATTCCATTTTTTTTGTATCTAGACTAATCAATTAAAGTTATTTTTCAAGCAGAAATGCCAAAAAAATATCAGTTTGACTTCAAGGGTCACCAGAACAAAAAACAAAACTATAAAATTGTAATTTACTAAGTTAAATATTAAGCAAATTTGATTCCCAGGCCTCTCCAATGAGTCATACACTGCCTATTTTCTGTCTTGTCCCATATAAATGGACATTTCTGCAAAAAAATATTCATTTAACAAACAACTAGTTGATAAATTATTCGGGGGGTTTTGTCTTTAGACAAATCAATTAAAGTTATTTTTTCAAGCAAAAATGCCAAAATATTCTTGTCCCATATATACTGTAAATGGACATTTTTGCAAAAATGATTACATTTTCCACCATGATATACATTTCCATTCCTCCATTTTCCTCCTTAATGTTCATAAAGGAACATTAGACCTTGATAGATATTAATCTGAGAAAAAATCTTCCCTGCAAGGAAATGTATATTATTAAAATGGTCTGAGCTAATGCTCCCTACAATTACAGCACTGGGTGGTATGATGAAATATTAAGGGCCGTGTCCTTCAGCAGGATGTCTGCGGTACCGGGTGGGTTTGAAAGAAATGTATTCAAATATAGAGTTCTTTTGAAATGATGCACCACAGAGGATTGTAAAGATCCTGTTTCTTTTGTATGGTGCTGTATTTTTTACATGTTCTTTTTATTCACTTCCATCTCTGTGTTTTATATTGCTACAAAATGTCTTTTTGTTCTGCACGGAATTAAAATGTGTTCTCAACATGAGGCATTGACTGGATGTGTTACTTGTACATGTTGTTGCTAGACAGGGCTCTGTGCCTCAAACAATTAGTTGATAGATTGATTTTTTTTTGTCTATTGACTAATCAATTAAAGTTATTTTTCCAAGCAAAAATGCCAAAAATTATCTGGTTTCAGCTTCTCAAATGTGAACATTTGCTGCTTTTCTATGTGTTATATTTTGGAATCTTGGTTGGACAAAAACAAGATTGATTTGTCCCCACTGTGCTTGCTTCACTATTTTCTGAAACTTTTTTACACTAAATGATAGATTGATTAATCGAGAAAACAATCAGCGGATTAATCGATAAAGAAAATAGCTGCAGCCCTAAATTCAAATATACACGTTATAATACGATGTTGAATCTGGGGGGATTGCTTACAGGGATGCAACTTTTTGCTCATATTGTGAATCGTAAATTTTTACAAATGAATGCTAATTAAAGGTTTGTTGTATGCAGTTCAAGCTGAGAGAAAAATGACAGTTTCATAAGGGGTGGAGTGAGTAAGGGATTCGATTGAAAATACTGACAGGGAGGCGGACACAGTGTCTCCTACTCTATCTGGGTAGCACAGCGCTCTGTCACGTTCAGGATCTAGAGTTTGTGATTTCATCGCACTTGGTGGAACAGTACGGGAAACTGTCCAAGCTGCTTTCTAAGAAACTTTTGAGAAATGTACTGCTCCTTCCACTGACACTGTTACTACGATTACTTTTACTGCAGAAAATAACGCTGAAATGTTTTGGGTGGTTTTTTTTAGCCAGAGTCTGGCAATACTGTATATCACCCACGGTACAGGTCTGATTATGACTAAGTGCTTATTACACCACAGTTTTGGACACCAAAAGAAGCAATTTGCAGTACAGAGTACTAAATAGCACTGACTGTATAGACATGCCCACTTTATGATAATCACATGCAGTTTGGGGCAAAAAACATGCAGTTTCTTTTAATGCAGTATAAATGTGTTATTTCCGTCTATTCTAAAATGGTGTGTTTGAATATTTCTGCATACTGGGGTCCCTAAACAGTCTTGGAATTACAAAGGGTATCACTGTAAAGCTGAGACTCTTGTGGATCCAATGAGCCCAACTGTATCCATGTGTGATGATGTTAGTCCTCATAGTAGCCATTTGATATAGTGGGACCATTTTTTTAAAACTTGACCTCGCTGTATAAAATGACCTGTGGTGACCTCTAGGATAATCACAGCCTCATGAAACTTTACAGCCACAAACTAGAGACCTAGAGCATTCAGAGGATGGATGGATCGGACTAACTAGATTGACAATAAGGGGGTTTCTGGGTGCTAAGTGCTCGCTATCCAATCGCTGAAAAATGCAATTCTTACAGAAATCTCAAAATGTCAAAAGTTTTTGACACCACATCACAGCATGGCTTTTTCTATATTGTTCGTCAAGGTCTTAATGTCTTAATGTGGTATTTTGGAGGGATTATTGATAATTTTGATCAATTCTTGATGGTAAAAAATAGTTAAATTTAGCAACAAATCTGTTTAACAAATGGTATCAACCCCGAAATACTGTAGCTGCAACAACATATGAGACACAATAGAGCATGGGAATGGCCTTTCACAATCTATTTTGATTAATTAATCAATTAATTAATGTTTATTCCTGATTTATTTAAAATAACTAAACACTGAAATAAAAATTCATTACTCAAGTCTGTTTTTTTTTCTTTTTGTACTGCAAGAGCACGAGTCTTGTTATTCCACATAAGCTTAAATACTGCAGTGCTGAGCTGCATCTCAAATCCATCTTCAGATTCCCAGCTTTCAGATGGTGAACACCACTTCTATGTGACATTTACACATGTAAATGTCACATAGTGACATCCCTAAACCTCTCAAACAAAAAGGGGGCGGGCACAGAAAGAGGTTAGAGGGTAAAGCTTTGTGTACCAATAAATGCAACACCACAGAAAGACTATGGATTTCAAATGACGTTTCCATGGCGACGTGGTCCCCTCAGAGACGTGAGCGAGAATACAGAGATTGTAATAAGCGTTATGGAGATGCTATCACCTTGTTTCCACGCAAACAAACACACATAACCTTAAGAAGCTTGTTTCATTTTTTTTATATCTCAGTCTCAAGCGTTTTCAGCTCAGATTCTCCTTATTACAGTCTAGATCTATAGCTCTCTCTCTTCCATTCACACACGCACACACACACATACACAAACACAAACGGTCACCACAGCCCCTCCATAGTGATCCGCTTGGGGCCACTGAGTTTGGAAGGTGACATTTCAAAGGGGAATGATTATTCATAGGTAAGCCGGACGGCAGCCAGCGCAGTAGGAAAAACACACACACACACACGGTGGCTAGCGTGCCCCTTGTCATGAGATATTCAGCATGGAGAATGAGCTCTGTGTCCATGTGGTGAATAAATGAGGTGGAGAACCGCTGTTGGCTGCATGAATCATAGGGCTCCGCTGGACCTTTGTTACCTGCAAAGCCTGTCAGCCTCTAACCGCTGGGAAAACACTACCGCTTCAGTACACACACACGCACACGCACACGCACACGCACATCTACTGCAGCTATCACCCATTGGGAGCAAATCATCCACATCCTGTATAATCAGTGAAGGTTGTTGCTTGTGTTGCAAGGTTGAAGAACGCTCTCGATAGCTGACACATCTGCTCAATCGCATCGCAGACATAATAAGAAATGAATCTGAGATGGTTCAATGTATCTATTGATGAACATGCTCACACCACGCTATGGAGCAGTTACAACCACATGTTGCTAGAAGAAGTTATTCTAACAACTCTTTCCACAGTGGATGCAATTAAAAAAAAACATTGACACTCACATCTGACATTCTAATATGGATATTGAACATTTTGGCTTTGGAAAACTGATGCATGATATACGATATGTCATGTAATTAATGAATATGGCCAGTGTAGACTGTTAACAAGGATTATCAGCCTCATAGATGTGAACGGGGACTGCTACACCTACTACAAGGTTTTATCATCGATTCGCATGGGCAATCACCGAAAGAAGGAATAAAAGTAAACCACAGCGACCTCTAGTGAACGTAGAAATAATGACAGGAGCAAACGCAGAAGACGGGCTGATGGATGGGACACAAAACACAGGGCTTTCACCTAGCGTAACATCGTAGCGTAACATCGTAGCGTAACATCGTGGCGTAACAACGTCACATAACAACGTAACCTAACAACTGTAACCTAACAACTGCAACAAAACATAACTAGCATAAATAAACAACAACCGCCCTTAGCTGACTTTCTTACATAACGTTAAGTAAAAAGCGTGAAGTCAACGTTTACTTTTGGTTTCACACGGGACACAGACAGGTGTTCACGGTGAAAGTCCTTTGTTTGTTTGACCTATCCACAACCCTTCTCCTCTATTCAAAAGCTTTGTCTTTCCTTAATAAAGAACTTGCATTATATAAAATACAATATTACATATAATATATTATAAATATTCTGCTTAATTAAAAAAAAAAAAAAAACAGACCTCAGCCTAGACACGTACAGATGTTGCAAGCAGGAATATCCTCATGCCATTTTATTGTGACCACAAGTGCACCGACATAATCTAAAATCTAAGTTGGCGTGTGTTTTGACATGAGAGCCTGAGTCTCGGTATGACTGGATCACATTTGATCATGTCATCCGGCAGGATTTAGTGGAATGGAATGATGGTTTCTTTATGAAAAGAGGCATAAAATACATATAGCTTTTAAAGGTGAAAAATATGATAAATCACCCAGGTCACCTGTCAACTTAATTCCATACCGGAACCACAGGCTTATACCTCAAGTCACATTTTCCTTTCTTTCAAGTGGAATTAGATGTTTATCTATGAGTTAATATACACTGAGGTGAAGCACCTCATTACTGGTTTGAGTTGTCATCTATAGCTGTAGGTGCTAGCCAATCAGTCAGGTATAATTACATGCCTCAGTCCCACACATGTACACACAAGAGTAATAAATCTTCCATAAACAAACATTCAAAAGCCCCTGTTTGACACCAGAGAAAATCACGCTTTAATATTCAAGCTGAGAAATTCTTATTTCATATATCAAACATTTAATATGATATTAAGTTTCACATAATGACATCACGCTACAGGTGGCAGCCTCCTGTTGTCTTCACATAAGCAATGACACAGCATGCCATCATTCAGTACGATAGTTTCTATTTTTTCCTGATGACATTTTATCACGAGCAATGATTGTTTTTAAGGGGAGCAAGGTATGAGGTGAGCCACTTAGGAGGTATTTTTAACCAATTAATACAATATATGCCAATTGAAAACTGATCTTTTTGAGAGTAAATTGTTATGTTGTTATGTTACCTGTCGTCCTTACTGGCTTTCTTCAAGATGGCCAATGAAACTGAGGAGTGAAAAGTGGCAAATCAATTACATATTGATACGCATAATTACCTACCACCATCTACTCTTCTTTCTCTGTCTTTATCTCTTTATTCACTCAATCTCTCTCTCTCTCTCTGACACACAGCGGGAAAAAAGAGCCGTTGTCTAATGACGTGGGACACGGAGAGGTGGTCTTGATGTGAGGCAAAGAGCTATTACTAATGCATTGACTAGCATCATCCACTGCTGACGCACCTCTCAACCCGACAGCTACACGACACATTTCACTAAGCTTTCTATGCCTTATTAGAGACGCATTCTGCACAACGGCAAGTGTTTTTTTTATTGGTTTGTGAAACAGTGCCCACGCACATGGAAGCGCAATTCACCTGTCTTCTGTCATTATATCATTATGCATTCAAGGAAGGATTGCATAGATAACGAGACAAGAGAATACAGGTTCACACAATTTGTAAGGCTCATGTATGCATGAAAACTCCTTTGTCTCCAAAAAGAAGCTGTGAAAAGTACAGGTGTAATGTCAGCAGAGTGAACACCCCACAACACAACACTGAGCTGCACTGAACCAGATGACATGAAAAAAACAGGCTGGTCTCATACACCGTTCGTAGCTATACCTACGAAAAGTAATGCACTGTAATTCGTATATATCCCGTGAAATCAATTCGTATGTAGTCCACGTAATCGTGAATTAGGAAGTATAAAGAGTGACAAAGCAAGCGACTTTTCCTAAACCTAACTAAGTAGTTTTTTCACATAACTTCCGTTCTTAAGTTACGCTACTTCCGGTCTTATTTAAACCCAAAGCGCGACCTTTTCCTAAAGCTAACCAAGTCGTTTTTGTCATGTAACTTCCTTACTTAAGTTACACCAATTCTCGAGTTATTTAAGACCAAATCCCAATCTTTTCCTAAACCTAACTAAATAGTTTTTGTCACGTAACTTCCGTACTAAAGTTATGTCCCTTCCACTGTTATTTAAATCCAAACCACAATCTCTTCCTAAACCTAGCTAAGTACTTTTTTGACAAGGGACTTCTGTTCTTAAGTTATGTCACTTCCGGTGTTATTTTAACCCAAACCACAATCTTTTCCTAACCTAAACCTAAAGACGGAAGTTGATTTTGAAAAGAAATTGACACGTGCGTCACATGTTGCTGAACATTTATAGGAAAATGCAAAAAATGATAATAACTTTTCGTTTGAAATCATACAAACCGTTGTATTAAGATACGTTGAATAAAAATGGCCATTAATGACATCTTCAAATTTGTCTGAAGGTTAATTTGTTTTATCTCAAATCTCAACAGTCAAAACCCCAAAGATATTCAGTAAATGATCAGATATGACCCAGGAAAGCCAAATCCTGACATTGAGAAGCTGGAACCAGAAAATGTTTGGCATTGTGGCTCGAAAAATGACTGAAAGATTTAATCAATTATCTGCATATTTGCCGATAATGTTTCTTTTTATGGACTAATTTATTAATCAACTAATGAGCGCTTGACACAGTCAGTGTGGCGGTGATGATTTGATGATGAAGATGTGACAGCCTAAGTTGCTTAGCAAAAATCAATAAATAAATCAAAGTTCTTCTGAGCAGGCTGACAACTGTGACAACTGGACTGCATCTTTAAGGCTCAGTAATCAGCGGTACAGACAGTCCCACCTGCTGATTGCGTAATCAGCTGCTGCTATAGGTAATTACATGCTCATTACATACATAATTGAACGCAAACTGAGTGAAAAGGGCTCTGTTTTCCTGTGCCTACATCTGGACCACACAGTTACAGATGGCCACGTCCTCAAACACACACCTGCACAGAAACAGATGCAGACACTGATGCACAAACACAACAATGATGTGGAGGCCTCTGGGAAATGACGCAAAGGTAGAAGTTGCTACTACTAACCCAGTGAAGTAAAATAAAATGAAACGGACTTTATGAATGTGATTTTATGTTTTTTATGTTAGATCTTCAGTGTAGTTTTAAATCAAGGAGTCTACCAATACCTTAACGGGGAACTTCTTTCCTTATATGAAAAGGTCTTTTGTGGCTCCAGAGGGAGCTGTGTGAACTGAAGTCAAGTGATGTCACTTGAGTCAGCGTTGGTTGAGGTGAAGGCAACGAGTGTGAAAATGAAAGGAAGTGGGGAGTTCATGGAGTGTATATAAGAAGTAGACGCAGTCACCGTGATGTCACCCATTGGTTTGTAGACTACGGTTTTGAAGCCTCGAGTTAGGCATTTTGGATCTTGGTTTCTGTCCGTCGCCATCTTGGTTTGTAACGGTACCTATTTTGGTTTTTGGACGTCGCCATCTTGTTTTGTTTTTTTTGCAACCAATAGTGACATGAGAGGGTGGTACAACGGAACGATGAATATGACATTTTAGGCAACCAAAATATTAACTTTCATCAACTGAAAACACACTGTGAAAGGGTTACATTTCTAACAGAAAAAAACAGACAACATCCAGACCGGACAACGGCGTGGTAGCAACACGTAAATCACAAGGTAGCCACGCCCTAAAGCATCCCCTGCTTTATGGTCTATTTGACTCTAAATGGGACCATAATTTACTAAATGAACATCATGCTGTATTGAAGAAGACTTGAAACTAGTGATTGAGACCATAAACTCATGTTTACAATGTTTACTGAGGTAATAACATTTTCTCATAGACTTCTATACAATCAGACTTCTTTTTGCAACCAGAGGAGTCGCCCCCTGCTGGCTATTAGAAAGAATACAAGTTCAAGCACTTCCGCATTGGCTTCACTTTTCAGACCTGGAGGGTGCCATCTGGTGTAGTTCGAAAGAAGTGAGCTCTGTACAATCCAGTATATTGAGTCGAGTTGCAGGTGGGTAATGTAGGCACCAAGTTTTGACAAGTAAGAAGACTGCTTGAAATAAAAAAGACAATATCTTTGGTTCTGATGCATTTTTTCCTTTTTTTAAAATGTCCATCTTGAGTCTGAATAATAAGAATTTACCCAATTTTAATTTCACACCTCTAACTAGGGCTGTACATTGCTGGACAATGTAAGAAAGTATTCTGTCATTTGGTATTGAGAATAAAACTTCTCTCTAGTAATTGTTAGGAAAACAGCTTTTTGAATACTGCCTCTTTGTCCCCATGAGAGCCTGCTGGGTATACAAGGGATTCGTCAAATTGTACACTGGGATACATTTTCTGTACTGCATACGTCTCTGTTGTTTCCCTACTGTATCTGTCTGATACAACCAACCTTTCCTGCTAATGCAAATACAGCATAAACATCACGTGAAAAAAAAAAAAAGATAGCACAGAGGTAGAAATCAAAATCATGATTTTAATACGACTAATATTGTAGCCCCTCCAGCCATAAACACATGCTGCATAACTAAACAGAAGAACCAGCAGGGAAGTCCTGGCTCTGTGCCTCCTAGGTCACACTGAGATGAAAGTATGGAATTCTAAAGTTGAAATGGAATAACACTATATATTAGTTGTTAAATAATAAATTGTATCTGCAACACACAACTCCCTATGTAACATCACATTATGTAACAAGGTTTTGAAGTTACTATAATAATTACAGTATGTTTTATGTTAAAATGCTACTTGCCGCACCGTGGCGTGCGGACTGTGGAGGAAAAGAGACAAGGGGATGTGGGGAAAGACTAGACTAGAATAGAACCATGAGAGGAAGTTCACGAGAGGTGGCCTACGTGATCGATGGAGACACAGCAACAGGGAATAACGGCAGGACACACACTCAGTCAAGAGACATACTCATAATAAATGGATTAGCTCAACATGACTAGGCAGGTAGTCAATGCGTGTCTGTACAATACCCTAGGTGATATCTTAATCAGGCAGTCTCGTCAGTCCCTAGTTCTGCAGAGAGCAGCCAGATCCGAATACCCCAGACTCTGGCATCAGGGCATTAAAACTAAACAGACAATTTGATTTTCTTCAACACCCTTACATTTTAAATTAAGTAGCTAAAAAAAAAGTATAGATTTTGTAGTGTACAGTAATTTGTTTGCTATATTTTATATACTATATATGCTATATACTTTTTATTATTTAAAAAACTGTGATTTCTATTGTAAGTGTGACGTATATTTCAATCTTCAGAAATGTTTGTAGCAGGCATATGATACTTGCAGTTAAAGGGCAGATCCATATAAGTTCTGTTTTGGGTTTTTTTCAAATGGAAACACCCACTCATAGCAAAAAGCAGTGACATACGTAGGTTAGCAAAGTAAGCTAATCAATAAGGTTATGAATAACGCGAACGCCAGCACTAGCTGAGTTAGTTGAAATGGTTAGTTTGGATTTTTTGAAGTGGGGTTGTATGTATACTCCCGTGTTCTGCGAGGTAAAATGACAGATTTTTGCGAATGGAGTCTTGTGGCTTTGGTGAGAGTGATATAACAGCTTCAGTTCCCTGTCAGAAAGGGCTGTCTGATGGCGAGGTAAAGCGGCTGTGGACGGGAGCAGCAGAAAAACGTATTTTAGCCACCTAAAAAAATCAACATCAGTTTAAGTGTATGCTATATTTGAAATATTTTCATCGCTGTACCTCGCCATCAGACAGCCCTTTCTGGTGAGGAACTGAAGCCATAATAACGCCGCTGCATCGATCGATTTGTTTGTTTGTGTGACTTTCTGATCTGAACTAACGTGGCGTCCACAACAGTACATAGCTTAATATATATATATATATATGTAGAACGTCATTATGCAGAAACCTACGTCAGGTCACATGGGAAAAGATTTTAGAAGGGTTTGGGAAAATAGCATTTTGACACTAAAACATGCGTACTTCGACCAAAATTTGAATGTTCGGATTTACTTTTCTCATTCCGGCTGTGCTGCAGCACCTCTTTTCACCCTCTGTCTGAAATGCTCTGTTTGAGACCGAAAAGCCCAGTCTGCTCTGATTGGTCAGCTGGCCTACTCTGTTGCCATCTTGTTGCCACCGTGTTGCTGTTTGCCGCTAGCTAAAGTGTGTTACTTGGTGACATCACCACGTTATGGAAGAAAAGGAAACTAGGTATCAGAAAAGTCCTGTCAAGTCATGACTCTTTGGTTTGCTTTGAAATGACTGAAATACTGACAGATTTCTCCATTTTGTCCTTAGGAGCAAACACACATTCTGCCCTCGTGACGCACAACAACACGTTCTTTCTGTTGAGAAATGAAAACAACAATCATCGAAAATCAATATCCCTGGATGGACGTGTGGCCAAAACGATACTCCTTAAAAACCTCTTCCAGTGTTTCCTGATGTTCTAAAATGCCTCTGAGGAACACTCAGTGTCTCCCCTTTTACTCTAAACGCTGACAAGATAGCGTATCAGTGTTTCACCAGCATCATTCATTAAACGTGCGCACACAGAGGAGCTCTAAAGCCTCGGCCAGACGCCTCAGATAAGGGAGACATCACTTGTTCGCAGGCCGACATAAATCTCCATAACACCGAGGAGATAACAAACCAACTAGACGGAGCAGAGGGAGACGATGTGTACTCATTTAACGGTCACAGTTGCTCCGCCATGCACAACGCTGGAAGCTGGGACGCCTGTGACGTATCAAGGGGCAGGAGAAAGTAATGAGAGTTCAGAGATTTAATTACTGGTGGCTTCACTTCAAAACGGCAGGTGGAGGAGTGAGTCAGAGAGCAAGAACCACGGAGGACTTTAATGAATGGAAAGATGAAAGCCTCTATGGCCAATCAAAAATGTGAATAAATATATGGCCTACAAATAAATAAATATTGTATTCATTTATTAAACAAACGTGCACGGACAACAAATGAGCACGGAGGGGCTAGATGCTGCATTTGAAAAGCCTTGAACACGGAGTGATTAATTGGAATATTAGTGCTAACAGGTTTGTGACAGGTGCACTAAGAGGTTTTCTACCGGTGCCATCCTTCTTGGTTAGTAAACTGTCCACATGAATTAATTTGACTAATGGAATTACGCAAATGTGCGAGTGTGTGCGCGCACCTGTGCACGAGTGTGTGTAAGCATTAGTGAGAAACACGGATAAGGACAATTTTCAGTAAAAAAAAAAAATGAAGCCATTTAAATGTCCATGCAAACAGAAAACATGTCCAACAAGTCCTCCAAATCATACGACAAAATGCGTAGTTTTGTTATTGCCATCTAGAATATTTCTGTGCTTCTTACGTTACAATGCTATTGTTAGAAATGTGTTTCTGATCTTTCATTGCTATGGTTAAGGTTTGGTTCTATTCAGGCCTATAAATAACGTGTTTAGGGTTAGGGGAAAAAATGGTTTGGGTTAAAATAACTACTCAGACCCCATTTACACTTAAACTGGAACTGTGCTTTTCAAAAGATACACGTAAATGTCTCTGTGAACCATGCAAAGAGGGTTATTATGGGTAACAGTAGGGCGTGGAGGCTCGCAGAGGAACCGACATGCACACCTACGAAAATCTCAAAAACGTATTGTGTGACTGCAATGATTCAACAAAAGCAAACAGACAAAACAAACAAAAAAGATGTTTGTGTGCTTTTGTTGTATCATTGCAGTCACTGTCGTTGTTTGTATTAAAAATTATAAATGATAATGATGATAATAAATGAATAATAATAAAAAATAATGTATTGCGTGAACCTGATGTGTGCAAGTTGATTAGTTAATTCGCCTCCCATCGGGGGATGGGTCCAAAACGGAGGTGAAACCAAATGTAAGCATACAACACGGTCTCACAGCAGTTCGTGAAATAGTCACGAAATTTAATCTACTTGATTTGAATGTCCAGCAACAAGTGACGCACGAGTCACTTTCTGCTCCAGTCTTTTCAGAATAAAACTACTTAGTTAGGGTTAGGAATAGATCGACTTGGTGAGGCTTAGGCAACAAGAGTTAGGCTTAGGAAAAGATTGCGGTATGGGTTAAAATAACACCAGAAGCATCGTAACTTAAGTACGGATGTTACGTAACAAAAACTACTTAGTTAGCTTTAGGAAAAGATCGCAGTTTGGGTTGAAATAACTCCGGAAGTGCTGTGACTTAAGTACGGAAGTTACGTGACAAATAATTAAACTTTGACTTCTGGTTTCACATGGGACACGAACACTGTTCTCCTGGGCAAAAGTCCTGTGTATTTTGACCCACCCATCCGGTTGTATGCCGCCGCCAACCAGTCAAGTTGCAGTTTACATCCATGTCTGTCCAAAATTACTTCATCATTTTATCCCATTAGACATTTGCTTTAAATTGTCATACTTGTCATTCAAAAATGTGTTTTGTGAGTTCACAGTGACCTTTGACCACACCAAAATCTAAATTCCCTCCAGGTTTTCACAAGAATGGGATGCACGCACAGACAGACGGACGGACAACCTGAAAACATAATGCCTCCGTCTACAGCCGGCGCTGGCGCGGAGGCATAAAGTCATGTTATCGTATCCAAGCGACCCCAGTGCATGTTTTCCAACATGCAAACCGAAGTCCAGCTTTAAACACACACATGCGTCTTGCGCAGATGGGATTGCTCTCCGATCTTAAGAAAGCTGAAGGTAAATGCATCCAAGATTCATTCTGAAACAGCAGCTAAAGGTACACTGAAATCCTAATGAAAGTAGCTGTGTTGTTGACCCATCCAACCAGTCAGACCTCCTCCCTCTACTTTCTACTTGTGGCTCTATGACAAAGTTACAATATTTCCTTTTTTTGTTCCAGAGTCCTAATTCCTGCAGCAACTGGAGAGGGTTTTGTCACTTGAACGTAAACGTATGTCGTCTTTTGCTGAATTGACTCATGCTGTCATTTTTCTTGGAAGGATAGTCTCAAATGTCCCACAGTGCTACCTAGCGTCATATGTATCTTCAACTGCCCCCCAAAAAGCAAACAAACAAGAAAGAAACGAGTGCAATAAATTATTGAGTCAAGTCCCCTTGCATTCTGTATCAAGCTGAGTCAACTTTGTGTGTTGTAGAAAAGACAGCAGCCAAACCAGGCCATCAAAATCTGCAAAATATAGGACAGTCCAGTTCTTATATTTTATATAAACATTCCCCATTACAATCTCTGCTGCTGTGTAACTTTGACTGTCTGAATCTCACACATACACTCACACACACACTCACACACACAGGGCTGCAGGTGGTGAGAGCGGTTCTGTGCAGCTCATTGTGTAAAGGACGGCACTAATGCTGCAGGGATTACATGTTTCATTTCCCTGTGGGACCGCTCATGTTAAATATGCATACGCTCATGATACCACCAGGCTGTATGAAGAGTAGAGCTCATCAAATTGCATTTGCCACATTATCAAAGCACAGTTTGGTTAAAATAGGTCAGATAATAATAAGTCAGACGCGTCAGCCGTTCAGCTAATGCTGCAGTGTCTCTAAGAGCCCTTATCTATCACAGCACTAGACTGCCGGTGTCAGCGATTCGACGGTCTAATGGGAGACAGGAGAGCTCAATGCAGCCTGGAAAGAGAGAACAAGTATGCTAAAAAATCAGGACGGCGAGCGTAGATTACTCCCCGCAGGTCGCAAGGGTTGTCACGACTTCTTTGGATTAACTTCTCCAGTTTAAATATTGCCTTTATAAGTTTTTCTTGGCGCTACTCTTTTTATAGTGGGCCCACCAATCTTCTGATGTCTACATTCCAAAGTGGAAAAGAAAAGAAGGAGAGAGTTCTCCTCTCTACTCCTCTCACTTCCTGTCTGCCAGCCTCTTGTATGTCTGATCTTGAACAAAGTTTGAAATGCCCCCATCCCCTCCCTCCCATTCACTCAAAAAAAATCTTTAAAAACTGTGTTACTGAAGGAATCTACTCAGAGCTTCTTAAATTGGTTCTGTCATCGATCGCTCAACTGCTTTCCTGGGAGTTGCTATTTAAGAGACACTCCACCGAATCGACTCTTCACTTTACTAGTCCTGGGTGGTGTTACTGTACTTTTCTGTAGCTCTGGAGAGCTTTGACGTTCCTGCAAAAATGACCCTGATGCTGTCATGATGATGATAATGTAACATCTTAATATACTGGGAAATATAATATACATATATATTTATTGGGCCTGTCAAACTTAACGAGATAATAACGCGTTGACGCAAATTCGTTTTAATGCCACTAATTTCTTAAACGCATTAACACAACTGGAGAGTTTTAGGTTGTAGCGGGCTCAGTTTTAAAGCTAGAGTGAAGATATTGGTATCATATGAAACTAAAAAACCTGATGTATCCACTGGTACCATGTCATACTAGCTTGTCAAGGACGGTGAATAACGCTCCAAACTTGCGCTAAAGTTTGGCGAGGAAAAGCTGGCAAGGCCATTTCCAAAGGGGTCTCTCGACCTCTGACTTCCAGATATGTGAATGTAAATGGGTTCTATGGGTACCCACGAGTCTCCCCTTTACAGACATGCCCACTTTATGATAATCACATGCAGTTTGGGGCAAGTCATAGTGAAGTCAGCACACTGACACACTGACAGCTGTTGTTGGCTGTTGGGCTGCAGTTTGCCATGTTATGATTTGAGCATATTTTTTATGCTAAATGCAGTACCTGTGAGGGTTTCTGGACAATAACAAACATTTTTCATTGTTTTGTGTCGTTAATTGACTTCCGGTCATAAATATATACATACATTTTCATAAAGCAAGCATATTTGTCCACTCTCATGTTGATAAAAGTATTAA
Source organism: Sebastiscus albofasciatus (assembly GCA_916701655.1). Classification (NCBI taxonomy): domain Eukaryota; kingdom Metazoa; phylum Chordata; class Actinopteri; order Perciformes; family Sebastidae; genus Sebastiscus; species Sebastiscus albofasciatus. The sequence continues at coordinate 65,643 of CAKAOI010026503.1, read as the reverse complement.
AAACTTGACAAATCTCTCTTTAACGTACATTTTGAACAGATAAAAAAAAATGTGTGATTAATTTGTGATTAACCACAATTAAATATCCATCTATCTATCAATCTATATATCCATCCAGTAAAGACAAACTGAGTGATAAACACAGCCAAACAGAAGAAAAAAACTTTGAGGAATGAAATCAAGACTCTGCTTGATTAAATCCCCTTCCCTTCTCAGACAATCAGCTCAGTGAATCCTTCCGAAGTTGAAGGAGTGCGTCAATCACAGCTAGACGGGTTAAAAAAACACACAAGAGGACAGCCGACGACCATATTCCCTTCATTATGCAGCGACACAGCAGTGCACAGTGGGAGGAGCAGAAGGCTGATTTCCATTAGAACTCATTATGGATGCAACGTAATGTAATGTAAGTCAGCTGAGCTCTTTATGTGTGAAGGTGTATTAAGGTGCAGTGTACCGTCGGAACAAGAGTAGGACCGAATAGGACACCGTGAGATAGAGGGAAACGGTTTGACAGCAGACGTGGCAGAGGAAGTAACGAGGAAAGGTAACTAGGCCACGTCTGTTCAGCGCTCTTCTCCAATTTGTGTGCGAGACAGAACGACCCTAACAGAGGCAGAGGTTGTGTGTGTTCATTAACCCTAAGAGACCCACATACATCCTTTTCTTTGTCTTTATTATTTTCATCTGAAAGCTGGAAACTTGAAGATTAATTTGAGATGCAGCTCAGCACTGTGTGTCAAGTTGTTCTAGTCATGAATCTGAAATAAACATGAATTCATTAATTAATAAAAATAAATTGTGAAAGTGTACAAGATAAGGGTATAGAACATTATAATGTAAGTATATGATGGTCATTCCCATGCTCTATTATGTCGGGGTTGATACCATTTGTTACACAGATTTTGTGCTAAATATAACTATTTTTTTTTACCACTCAAGAATTGATAAAAAATTATCAATAATCCCTCCTTCAAAACATTTTGACATTTGGAGATTACATTTTTCAGTGATTGGATTACAAGCACTTCTGTTCTGGAAACTGCTCAGAAGCCCCCTTATTATAAATCTAGCTAGGGAAGCCATCCATCCTCTGAATGCTCTAGGTCTCTGGTTTGTGTCTTTAAAGTTTCATGAGGCTGTGATTATCCTAGAGGTCACCACAGGTCATTTTATACAGTGAGGTCAAATTTCCAAAAATGGTCTCACTATAATGAAATGGCTACTATGGGGGCTACATGTGATTATTATAAAGTGGGCATGTCTGTAAAGGGGAGACTTGTGGGTAGAAAACCATTTTCATTCACATATCTTGAAGTCAGAGGTCAAGGGACCCCATGCCAGTTTTTCCCTCATCAAAATTTTGCCTAACTTTGGAGTGTAAATAAGCCTCCTTCCCGACGAAGTAGTATGACATGGTTACCAATGGATTCCTCAGGTTTTTCTATTTTCATATGATACCAGTGCCTTCACTCTAGCTGAGCTTGTTACAGCCTCTGAAAGACAGTAAAGCCGGCCGAGGTTTGCCGGTGTCCTCGAGGACTTAAAGAGGTTAAAGATGGCTTCCCAGATGGGTGTGCTTCCAGAGAGCTAAGCCTTGTGTGCACGGCTCCAGCCTCAACTAAGAACTTTTTAAAATCCGAACCAATTATGAAATCACACTGCGTCACACAAAACAGAAATGTGACAGATTATCTGCATTGGAATCACGAACGTGCTCTCGCTACGAGATGAGAAAATAATGGTCCATCGCACACTACGCAACACAGTATCATGACAGGGGCACACACACACACACACACACACACACACACACGTTATCTGACAGACTTCACTCTGAAGAAGGAGAACATCACCAGAGTAATCCTCTGGGCCTGTTAATGGCAACCCATGGTCGGACTACAAATCCACCCAACTCGGCAAGGACCCTGGTCACGACTCAGGAGTCCTGCTGACAGCTTCCTGATGTTAGAGAGGCCAGGCAGGAGATGAAGACAACGGACCAAGATTTGATCACCCCAGTTTGAATGTGATATCACTCACATTTGTAAAAATTAGACAAATGATGGTTGCTATAAAATGTTACCCAAAAAGGTTGATATAGTATATTTTGGCAAAATTAGCACTTTGGAAAACAACTAATTTTGGCCATGGCATCTACGATACGGTTAGGGAAAGATTCTTGAGAATGGTACAAAAGAAATAATTATATTTTCAAATCTGTAAGAGGTATCAAACCTTTGGCGTCCATATGAAATGCGGCTGCACTATATGCCCATACACCACCTCGACCTCTACATCATGTGGCCGTGTTTGTATAGCAGTTTTTAGACATAGCATAAAAGTTAAAATATACTCAACTTTTCAGCGCAAGGCACGCAGTCGCACCGCTCTTCAATGTCATACTTGTCCAAGGCAGCCGATCAAATCAAGCAAGAGGTGAGCTTTACTACTTTACAACTCTTACTTTCTGTTTTGATGCCAGTAGATGTAGAAGGAACAGCGGGACAATGGCTAATGCAGACAAAAGGTTGATATTGGTGATATTTAATTACGATGAACTACTGTATATAATTAAATAGCACAGCAGGGTCAAGAGCTCGACGTCTGATTGAATCCATTATTTTTCCGTTGATCATGTTTGATCGCCAGGTTGCGCATGTGGCTCCGCTCCACAGGTGCACCACGCTGTTTCGCCTGACAAGCCTTGATGTTTCTGAAGCAAAGTGGCTCAGTTAATTAGTCATTTTATCTAGAAAAAATATGATTTTGTGTTCATGCCCTGTAGTTGCTTCTGACAATTTCATTTTTGTTATTTTTTATATACATGTTATTGTTATATAGTTTTGGTCCTGATATCAATACTATACTTTTATTGATACCTTACTTTCAGAAACATCTTTTTGCTCCATTTTACAAAAGATGCTATACTTCTCTGTTGTTAAATGCTGTCTAAACACAAGAAGCCGTACAAGTAATTTGCTTAATTAAAGTAGTCTAAAACAGGTAGAACTTTAAAAAAAAAAAATGAAATTAGATTAAATTAGGAACTATCTGATCAAAGAGCAAGTGGAAATCTGACCAGATAATAGCAATCTTTCAGTGCTTAACAGATTTCAATACCCCGTGCCACGAACACATTTTGGTCAGTACCAAAATTTCTTAGTCAAGATCGCAGAGTTTAAGGAGATTCTCAAAAGAAGCTTGGCGTTATTTTATAGTTGACGTGTCCCAGTTACAGAGTCCCAACTGTTGAGACTTTTACCCTTGGTAACCATGACTAACCACCCCAGTAGGTCATTCCAGTAAGACAGCCATTCCCCCAGACACGGTAAACAGTAAAGATGTCATGTGTTTGCTGTGCTCTGGTCATTCTTTCTGCTGTCCATTTGGCTAAGTGCCTCCTGTATACTGTGGACAGGAAACCCAGACCTGGTGATATACTGTATACCAAGATGCAATGCTCCCACTCCAGGCTGCCAACACTGCCTTTGCCCCCGATCACTATTTGTCGTTATGGTGATGGCTATAGTGTGGTGGGATACAGAAGATAATAAGGTGAGAAAGTCGCACTGTATTCATTCAAGTGAGAGCCGACACGTCAGATTCTCTGGGAATACAAGCAAACACTGTATCTTCACACATATTATCAGAGGAGTAAGAGTTTGAATAGAATAAGTGAAAATGGAATCGTCTCTCTGTTTCTGCAATTCTCTCCCTCCTTCCATTACTCTCTCTCCCATCCCTGTCTCTATCTATTTTTTACGAGGAACAGTACTCTCGCTTCCTAAAACCACTTAAACCTGCAACAGCTTGGCCCCTTATCATCCGTCCTCTTCCAAACTGCTATCCTCGTCCTGATATTTTCTACCATGCTTGAGATTTTTTTTACTCAAGTACTGTTTGGACCAGATAGTAGGGTTACAGAACTTTTTCCACAATTCAAACTTTACAGTAAACTTGTGACTGTCAAAAATTCCGCCTCTCGTCAGAGATCCATTGGACGTGCGTTGTTGAGGTCAACGTATTTGGGGGTCGAAGTTCAATTTAATTGAACTTGGGCTAAAAAAATCAAGTGTAAAATCAATAAAATGCGCCATGCTCTCAATGCTTGCACAATGAAACTTGGGTTTTCATTGTGAAAGCCCTGTTAGACCCTTGATTTGGATAAAGAAAAACTCCACAAAAAAAGGGAAGATTCCAAGGAAGAGCAAGAGAGACACCTCCTCCAAGACTATGTATATATGAATAAATAAATATAAATTAGGGCTGTCAATCAATTCAAATATTTAATTTATCATTAGTCACATGACTGGTCATAGTTAATCGCGATTGATTGCAAATTACTCACATTTTTTATCTGTTCAAAATGTACCTTGAAAGGGACCGTTTGTAACTTTCTAAGCATATAAATGCATCGTGTCGGGACACATGCGCACGCTCGCATGCGCACGCTCGCATGCGCGCGCTCGCAAATGCACACTCACGTGTGGCCATAGCCTCTCTTCCTCTGCCTGCTCGCCTTCACTGACACACACCGTACAGAGTTAGTTTAGCTCTGAAAATATCTAGTGAATGTACAGTGGACGTTTGTGCAGAAATAACTGCTGCAGCTCCTCCAGACCAACAGAGGTTTCCTGTGTCTTGTGAAGTGACGGGGCTCTGCAAAGAGAAACGCTGTCGTCTCCAACCGGGAGCCGGTGTCTCCCCTGCGGGCGCAGTCGGGAGGCGATAACGTTTCTCTTCCTGCTTCAGCCCCAGAGCCCCGCTGCAGGAAAAGCCAACACTAGGATCAGATCTAAATTATGTTCATGGAGAGACCTTGGTCTGGTCAGCTAACATTACTGCCAAGCAGCTGAAATATAGAGTGATATTGTGGTTTTAGCTGACGTGTGTCGCCTCACTGTGTTGAGCGATGCTCGTTCATGTCTATGTAGAGCGAGCAAGCGCGAGCCCAACGCTGACTTTCGTTGACTTAACGGCCAAAGGTGTCGCTGTTAACAAGCATTTCTGAAAGTTACAAATAGTCCCTTTAAAGGGTAAGGTAGCAGCTGCTCTGCGGGGAGAGACAGACACGGGGGAAAACGACATGTAGCGTTGGCACATTTTCCCCAACACTATGGATTAAGAGTTTTTTTTCAATCATATTGTTGGAACGGTGGATGAGGCCGGTGGAAAGACAAACCAAGACGGTTTTGGTGAGTTTTATTTTGTTTTCTGTCGGGTTTGAATGACAATGTGCTCAGGTGCTGGAACAGCTGATCTACCTGCTGAAAATACAAGGAGCGCAGCGCCGCTTGCACACGAACACAACGTCGGGGTACGCTCACGGCGGTGCGTGCAGTCTTACCGGGGAGGGTGGTCCGGTGTCAACGGGCCTGGTCAGCCATTCGGAACCTTAAATTAAGTGTGACCCAGCGGCCTCAACCTGGTCGCCTGCCGTGTGCCTCCGGGTACCCAACTCTCCTTCCTCCTTCTGAGGGAGTACGGGGGTGTGTTGAAGCGGCACACACACACACATACCCCTGCGCTAACAGAAAAGAGCCTAATTGAACTTGCCACACACGTTTTACCAATGGTAACGTTACTACCAGGCAGCGCCTGCAACTGTTAATACAAGGGAAATATATATTTTTTAAGATGGGACGAATAGTCGAATAAACTATTTGATTTTTTTATAAATAATGCCTGTTCCAAAAGTCAAAAATCATAACTCATCCTTAATAAATGTATTATTAGAAATCAATTAACAACACAAAACAATGACAAATATTATCCAGAAACCCCCACAGGTACTGCATTTATCATAAAAAAAAATATGTTCAAATCAGAACATGGCAAACTGCAGCTCAACAGGCAACAACAGCTGTCAGTGTGAGCTGCTGTCCGGCCCTAACTTTTAATGAGAGCATTTTTAAGAGAGCCAATCATTTTTAAACAGGAAGCTGAGCAGCTTTGGCGCTAGCCGACACATACAGAAGCCTGGTTGAAAGCATTTTTATCATTTTTATTTTAATTAACATAACAGCATGGTAGTGTAAGAGCAAGAAAAAAAACAAGCTCTCCAAGATTGTTAGCATTGCAAGGAAGGTGATTGGCAAGCCACGGAAACAACTCAGCAATATATTTACCAGAGCTGTACACAGGAAGGCTAAACACATAGCTGCTGATAGCTCACATCCACTACACTCAGAGTATTAGCTGCTCCCGTCTGGTGGTCAATGTAGGGTCACAAAGGTCAGCCGGAACATATAGGAAGTCTTTTATTCCCTACTGTACAGGCGTTGAACTCAAAATGACTGCACCGGGGATGTTATTTTATAAGATATGGTCTCTTTTATTAGTTATATAACCTGCTGCTACCTGCCCATTGCATCAGCCGTAACATTAGGTCAGCATGGGCACCCTGCGGCTATGCAGCCCCATACGCAACAAACTGCGATGCATTGTGTGTTCTGACATCTTTCTATCAGAACCAGCATTATAACTTTTTCAGCAGTTTGAGCTCCAGTAGCTCTTCTATTGGATCGGACAACACGGGTCAGCCTTTACTCCCCAACGTGCATCAATGAGCCTTGGGTCTGACCCTGTCGCCGGTTCACCTTCCCTGGACTACTTTTGGTAGGTCCTGACCACTGCAGACCGGGAACATCCCACAAGAGCTGCAGTTCTGGAGATGCTCTGAGCCATCACAATTTGGCCCTTGTCACATCCTTACGCTTGCTCATTTTTTTTCTGCTTCCAATAGTTCAAAGTTCAAAGTTCAAAATGTTCACTTTGCTGTCTAATAGATCCCCCCCACTACCAGGTGCCATTGTAACGAGATAATCAATGTTATTCACTTCACCGGTCAGTGGTCTTAATGTTATGGCTGATCGGTGTATTTGTATATGTTAATGGTGTGTTATGTGTATTGTATGTACCTTTGCCGTATTTGGAGAAGCCAAAGACAAATTCCCACTGAGGCGGACAATAAAGTCTGTCTGTCTATCTATCTATCTATCTTGCGTGAACGCAAATTCGTTTTAACGCCGTTAATTTCTTTAACGCATTAACACAATCAATCTTTCGGAGGTTATAGCGGGCTCAGTTTTAATGCTAGAGTGAAGATATTGGCATCCTATGAAACTATAAAAAAACCCCTAAGGAATCCATAGGTATCAACTATGTCATATTAGCTTGTCACGAAGGAGGCTAAATTACGCCCCAAACTTACGTAAACTTTTGGCAAGGAAAAACTGTCATGTCATTAATTGATTTCCAATCATAAATATATATATATATATATATACATACATTTGCATAGAGCAAACATATTTGTCCACTCCTATGTTGATAAGGGTATTAAATACTTGACAAATCTCCCTTTAAGGTACATTTTGAACAGATAAAAATGTTTTGATTAATTTGTGATTTATCATGATTAAATATCCATCCATCCATCCATCCATCCATCCATCCATCCATCCATCCATCCGTCCATCCAATATAATAAACATTATTATAGCAGCGTTTGAAGAGATTCAGGCAAAAATCTAATAGTGTATATACAGTACTATTAGTACTTTCTTGAGGTATTTTCTTGCCATGTGCCACAGATGTGGCAGCAATGTGAGAGCAGAGACACAACAAGGAAGGAGTTCCATGCAAACTAGGCAGTGCAAGGCAAAGTGCTGCTATTTCGATGAAAATTGTGCTTCAAAGTAATACGAAACATCACTATGAATGGAAAACATTGAAACATATTTGCATATTTGCTTCTTACTACCCAACATCGCTCAGACAAGAATGTTATTTTCCTACTTGGAGAAGCCGGTGTGAACTTTCCTTACTTGGTAAACCATTTTACTGTGCCACTATGATTGGCACTGCTGTTGAGAGGTATTCAGACTGGTTGGGAGTATAACGGTTCACCAGAACACGCCCCTATGACATTAACCGAGTGTAAGTGGTGCGCTTTGGCTTTCCTGCATTGTCGAGGCACCGGTGCATTGTGCTGGTCGCCATGATTGTTGTGTTAAATTACTGTTATTCTACACTATAAATGGGTCATTTATAGCTGGGGAAATTTGATGTTTCCCATAAATCCATGAAAGCAGATATGCTCAGGACAAACTGTTTGGTACATTGTACCATCTCCATCTCCATCTCCATCTCCATCTCTTCTATCTAACACTAAAACCAATTGCTCAACAATTACTCTGCCAGGTGTGACGATTTGAGGCTTTCAATACAGCAGCTCATATTTTGTTGTTTCTGGAACAAAAGCTCACCCCAAGCTGGAGTTTAAAGATAAGAATTGAATCTGCATTACATAGTTCCAAAAAAGAAACTCAATTTACTGTATTTAAGATGTTAAATTAATGCCCTTTACATTTTCTTAGAGTGAGGGGTAGAAAGACAGAGATGTGTGGGAAGAAGGAGGGAAATAGGAGGTGGTGATAAAATGTCTTATTGGAACCATTACCCAGTGTCATGGTTACCTGGTTTTCATCACCAAGCTGGGAAGCTTTCTTAGCTCCTTCCTGCTCTCTGCCAGCCTCTCTCTCTCTCCCTCGCTCATCCTCCCCTGTGTCCGTTGCCTTATCGCTCCCCATCCTTCTACTCCCTGTCAACCCCAGCTCTCCCTCTCTGTCCATCTTCCCCTTCCTCGATCCTTCTTCCCATTCAGTTCCAGTGTTTGTTGAGGAGCCAGTAAAAGTGGCACCAGCAGCTGTCCAAACAGTGATGGCCCCCCGCTGTGTGTGGAAGACCCCCCCTACGTTCCCAGTTGATTTCGTGTTGGCCATTATCACAGCCTGACATTTTCCTACTACTGTCGCCATGGCACCAAGGAATGAAAGGGCAGAAGAAGAGAGAAGGAGAGAGAAGACAAGAGAGGATGTGGAATATGTGGAGAAGTGAAAGGAAAGCACGGCTGGAGGAAAAACTAGAATGCTGTGAACCTGGGAATTCAAAAGAAGGAAATGACATTGAAAAGATGATAGGCATGAAGGATGGAATGACAAGAATGATTTGATGTAGAAAAGAAAAACAGGAGCAAAAGAGGGTATGTCCGCTAGCTCAAGACCAAATAGCACCAAGATAACTTCAAATGAAAAGGTCAATGAAGGATGTTCCCACACCTTTTTCACACTTGCTGCAGAACTTCAGAGAACATGTACATCTTAACTAACACTGCTAACACTTGCTCAAGTTCCAGACTTGTTTAACCGACTGACCCACAAATGGAGCGGAACAGGCAGCCTTATACAGCGGTTTAGGGGCATTAAAATCATGCTATTACTTACTCATGAACAGGTGACGTTCGTCAGGCTGAAAAGGGCGATTTAGACTGAGTTTGTAGTTTGGTGAATCCAACTCAAAACACTCATATGAACAAGCTTCACAGAGAAAAGATTTAGGATAACAATACAAAAGTGATCTTGTATGTCCTCTGAGTAGATACACAAGCATGTTTATGACCAAAGCACATTCACAAGACATACTGTTTCTCCACACTTGCATGTGACTGTACCAACAAAAACACGGGGTATGGCAGTGAAAAAAAAAAAAGTCCTCAGTGTATACCATATTGCTACAGTATATCAGACACTGACTTCAACATCTTAATTTCAGGAGGCTGCAGTGTGATATAATGTTAACTACTTGTAAGTCAGAGTTGATATTTCTACCAGTCATGGTGTTCTCTTTAGGTTAATTATGTCTTCTTTTTTTAGGCATAAACAATGATTTTTAAGATTTAATTCATATGATATCACCAGTTTATTTTATAAGACTTAATTGGCCCTGCCGTTGCACTACTTGCAACAAATTGCTTGCCTGTTGGAAATCCTTTTGATCAGCATGTGCCCCTAGTGAAGGCTTTGAGCTTTGAGAAATGGGACCCATTTGACACAATTTGCTGGAAAGCCTGAGTGCTTCAAGAAATGACCATCGGTACTGATACAGATCTCTTCTCAGAGCGTCCCCTCTGCCTCGGTCTAACAATAGAGTGCAGTTACTGAACTGCTGCATTGGTGGTTTTATGCCAGGGAGGTCAGCCGCCCCAATTAGCCCCTGCTGAGTTGAGTGGAAAGGCGGGAAAGGACTGGATTAGATCCTAATGACTACCTGTAAGGATAGGCAGACTTGCTGTGTGTCTAATCATTGTTTCAGAGCAGAGAGTGCCTTGGTCTGAAGTTTTCATCATAATCTCTTTAGTGATAAACATGTCTATATTGTGTCAGTGCTCAGCAATTCAGAAAGTTTGAAATTAGAGAAGTGGCTTAGGAAGCAAGACTGCAACAATGAGTGGCAGGACCAAATTGTAACTATGTAATTATAACTGACAATTACAAGCCAGAATAAAAAGTTCATTCAGCATCAACCATTTCATGGCTCCAAACAAGTCCCAAACGTCACTGAATATATCCATAAAATAACGCATGCACACATAATATACATTGGGTGTTACACAAAGCTACTATCTGTATGTGAATCTGTTTATCACAAAAATATCTGTATTTGTATTTATATCAGAAGCGTATTTGAATTCGTGAAATTGTATTTGAACCTCGTCTCCAAAAAAAAGAAAATGTAAGTATAAACTGAGTCTAAATAAGGGCTGTCAAAGTTAACACGATAATAACGCGTTAACTCAAATTTGTTTTAACACCACTAATTTCTTAAACGCATAGATGCAACTTGCGATTTTTAGGTTATAGCGGGCTCAGTTTTAAAGCTACTGGCATCATATGACACTAGAAAACCGAAGGAATCCATTGGTACCAACCATGTCATATTAGCTTGTCGGTAAGGAAGGTAAATAACACTCCAAACTTACACAAAATTTTGGCGAGGAAAAACTGGCATGGCCATTTTCAAAGGGGTCCCTTGACCTGAAAATACCATGTTATGATTTAAGGCCATTTTTATGTTAAATGCCATACCTGTGAGGGTTTCTGGACAATATTTGTCATTGTTTTATGTTGTTAATTGGTTTGAATATTACACAGCGAATATTCAAAACAAGATTCGGAACAAGATTTTCTGAGCTTTCGCACCAAGAATAAAGGCATCAACCAATCACGTTGTGTGGAACGGGTAGACTTGCACCTATATTCAGGAAACAACAACACAGAGGCTCTTTAGTTGGAGTTGCCCATTGGTCCAAACCAAGACAGCAAACTTTATTACTCCTTTTAACCGTGGCAAAGGCAGCTCAGACCAGACCCGCTTTTTCCGTTCTTACCTTTCACAATAAAAGCCCTAGTCATATAATATTCCCAAGCAAGTATTTCACATTTCCATGTTGTTTATTCGTCATGCCCCTGGTGTGTAAAGGTATCAAGAGTTAAAACTCTTTTTTTTGTAGAGCGAAGAAAACTAACTCGCTGTGTTTCTTTAATACACAGCAAGATTCTTGGTTTAAATATTCAAAACTCATGAGATAACTTTGAACTAATTATTCAAGTATAGTTAAGGCAGCTGAGGAACTTTTTTTTTTTAAAATTGAACCAGCCTGAAATAATTTACAGTGTCACAGTATGTGTAGGATTTCTGTGAGTGTGTCAATCTGGTGACAGCTCAGTGGCAAAAAAAACAACTATTACTGCAAAATTCTTGCTGAGAGTTCATATCTGAATAATGAATTCATATTTGGTTACATCCCTACATACGCACACCCAATATGGAATGGTAAAATTAGCTCAAAACACAACGTATTACTGAAATATTCAAAACTCACAATGTGAATTAGAGCAGAAAGACACCCAGCACTAATCCCAAAAGACTGAAACTGTACAAAAAACCCGAAACGTGCTTACTTTACGTATGCGTGCACCAGCTTGTTTATGTATAGATGGGGATGTATCATCCTCTTCCTTCACTCTCCATTGCCCTCAGTACACTGTGTGTGTTTCTATGAGTGTGTGCCATCCCGTATGAGTGTGCATGACGGTGATGTGTCAGCCGCTCCTTCATATGTAATTCGTGTCATCGCTGCTGTCCTGGTGTGACTGCAGGAGCTTAAGGCAACAGCTGTTCTCTGCTGCTCCGACCGCAGTGGCTGTGTCCCGTCTCTGCCCTGTCCCTTTCTGTTCTGTTAAACTCGGGTCAAAAGACGGCTCGGAGATGTTTTGATTTAATCATCAGATATTGTTGACGGGTGCAACACTATGATATTGACTTTCTATTTCGGAAAAGAGAATTCAAAAGAGAATCGTTAAAACTTCAGCTGTGGGGCTTGGATTTTTTGTTATTCAAGGTTTGTACATCTCTTTAAACACGGAAATATAATCAAAATCAGTTAACTCTCTCTTGCACCAGCCAAAGGGTCATTAATCAAAATACATTACATGCCGAGCGGGGCCGCACAGAAAATCCTGTTAAAATAATAATGACCTTGCTTCATTTTTTGAAGTGAATTGATCATAAATGGCATTGATTCTGTAGAATCCAGGGCTGTAGTCAAAACCATTTAGTCCAAGGCAAGTCCAAACAGCTTGGAGACCAAAGTCAAGACCAAGTCCAAACAGCTTGGGGACCAAGTCAAGACCAAGTCCAAACAGCTTGGGGACCAAGTCAAGACCAAGTCCAAACAGCTTGGGGACCAAGTCAAGACCAAATCCAAACAGCTTGGAGACCGAGTCAAGACCAAGTCCAAAAAGCTTGGGGATCAAGTCAAGACCAAGTCCAAACAGCTTGGGGACCAAGTCAAGACCAAATCCAAACAGCTTGGAGACCGAGTCAAGACCAAGTCCAAAAAGCTTGTGGATCAAGTCAAGACCAAGTCCAAACAGCTTGGAGACCGAGTCAAGACCAAGTCCAAAAAGCTTGGGGACCGAGTCAAGACCAAGTCCAAACAGCTTGGGGAACAAGTCAAGACCAAGTCCAAACAGTTCGGGGACCGAGTCAAGACCAAACAAACAAAAAAGTAACTTTAAAAAACTGTGCTAAAGGTTATAACCCAAAGTTCAAATTATACACTTAATTACAGCACATACTAAATTGCAAATAGTGGGTTTTGAAGGCTTTTTATGATATTTTTTGGAATAAATATCTTTAACTTTTTCTATCAAAACAAGACTAACAGTCTATAGCCATGCTGAAAGCTCTGTGAGGATGTACTTAGGCACAGTGGTGGTTTGAGCTAAATGCTAACTTTAGCATGCTAACATGCTCACAATAGAGCTCAACGGCAAAGTTCCGGAAGTAAAAATCACATTCATGTTCTGAATCGAGGATTTTGATTATTAGCCATAATGTCGTAACCCTCCAAGGTAGACTTAACACGAGCTACGAGACGGTATCTGCTCCTGTAGAAGCCACAAGTCCGTATGATATCAACCTTGCTTTAAGAAAACCATGTTGTATTTGTGATTTCATGGAGAAGTACTACACTACTTACAATTCTAAGTTACACAGTCATGTATCTGATTGGTGGAGCTCGCTGTTACCATGGAAATGTTCACTGCAACCGCAAATGGCTAGTGAGGGTAGACGTGTCCACAGTGTCTGCTCCCTGGTCTGCTCCCGGATTCTATGAAAATAGTTCACCTGAAAATGTTTGAGGTGAGAAATAAGCCACACGGTTGCTGAATCTGTCTTCATTTAAGATCAACAACAGTTAATTTAAACGTTTTTCAGGAGTTTCCAGAGGTGGAGAGTCGCCATTCGCAATGGTTTATGGGATGAGTAGTTCCTTCACTCTTAAAATAATTATGTATACAATCTTTTATCTTTCCCTTTTTCTGTTTTAAATTTGTTTTCTTAGCTCCGAATCAAATGTTTTATGGTCACGACTCATCTCATAGCTGGTTGGCCTAGTTCCATGCTTAAAACTTTTTGTATAAGGATTTTCTGAAATGTCAATGTTCACCATGTTCATCATCTTTTTTTTGGTTTGTTAGCATGCTAACATTTGCCAATTAGCACTAAACACAAAGCTGGGTCTCATTCGTTTTGCAGGTATTTAGTCAGAAACTAAAGCTATTGGCAAAAAGTCAAGGATCTCGAAAGTCATTAGGATTCCTCTTCTGAGCACCGTGGTTGCCTGTACCAAATTTCACGGCAATCCATCCAGTAGTTGTTGATATATTTCATTCTGGACCAAAGTGGTGGATCAACAAACCAACAGACTGACATTGCGACCCCTCCTAAAGCTATGCTGTTAAATGTCTATAACCAATCTAGATTATTCGATACCTATCTAGATACATGGTCAATAATATGATACACTGCAATTCAAAGCTGATACTATAGGATTTGAGTGAGCTGGGATTTAATATTGATCCAGCTCTGATTTGATATTTGCTAGTGGATAGTTGTTAAAGATCAAAAGTGTAGTAGAAATATTCGCTCAAATTTCATTTCAAAGCACTAAATTAGAAATGCAGAAGAACATGTTGGAAGCACAGAGATAGAACGAGAATGAAAAAAAAAAAGCCAACTGGACAGAGCCAAAACCAGAAACAGACGAGACTAGGTCAGAGAGCGAGACAAGTCAGAGTCAAAACACCCCAGTGTCCAAGAGATTAAAAAAGGAAGAAAAAAAAGACTTGAATACTACTGCCCTGATAGCATCTAAACATTAAGAGATTGTATGTGTTCAGCTTTACTTCAGCACTCAAGTCAAATACTTTGTTTCAAGCTGTTATCTCTTCCAGATATTGACTAACCCATTTTATTGTGTCAAAGTCAATGTGACAGTTGCACACAAGAAACCATAATTCACCAAGACAGTTTTTGAAATAATTTTGATTAATACGTCTGGATCCCCGATTCCCTTTAGGACGCTTCCTAAAAAAGGACCATGTAATTACATACTAATCACAGCCAAACGTACTGACATTGAAAGAAACCTTCTAATTTGAGTGTCTAAGAATAAAACATGAGATAATACAGTAATTTGATAGAAAATGGAATGGAGGTCAGCGTGATGTCTCAATTTATCCAATTATGAGTTCAGACTTCTGCACTTCTTTTTTTTTTTTTACAAATGAAATGCTTCTTATGATCTTAAAACTAATCTTTTCCTACTGCTGTAGTGCTGTAGTTAGAAAGAAATGAACATGCAGAGCATTTTTTTCTAATAAAAATCATTAGGCTACTAATGGACTCTACTACACTTTACACTTTATACCCACCCAAGGCATTCCTTATATTGTGATTTATTATGCAACATTGCTCACTTGGCTTAGCTTTGATTGGCTCACAGAGCTTAACAATCAGTGGGCAACCTCTGGCTCTGAAAAGTGAAGCCAATGCTGAAGTGCCTTCAACTTGCATTCTTTCTAATAACCAGCAGGGGGCGACTCCTCTGGTTGCAACAATAAGTCTGATTGTATAGAAGTCTATGAGAAAATGAGCTTCTTCTCACTTGATTTATTACCTCAGTAAACATTGTAAACATGAGTTTATGATCTCAATCGCTAGTTTCAAGTCTTCTTCAATACAGCATGATGTTCATTTAGTAAATTATGGTCCCATTTAGAGGTGTTGGTGTTGTTGTGTTTTCGTCTTACAACTTTAACCTATTCACAGTGTGTTTTCAGTTCATTAAAGTTAACATTAACATTTTGGTCACCTAAAAATGTCTTATTCAGCATTCGGTTGCACTTAGCTCCACCCTCTCGTGTCTCTTGTAGTTGCAAAAAAACAAGATGGCGATGGACAAAAGCCAAGATGGCGACAACCAAAAAACAAGATGGTGACAGCCAAAACAAAGAGTATAGATGCAAATACATGCAACTCCAGTGATTTTTGACCACAGCCGCTGGCGCCATTTTGGACTGAAAACGCTTATTATATTTATAATATTTTATTGTTTAACACAGGCCATTTTGGTAGAATATGACAATAGAATGAAATAATTTAGTTTTACTTTTGTACGGCACGTTTTAGGGGGACGTTTTACTGGCGTCAGTTTCAGTCGACAATGGCGGAAGCGTAGCTTTGCTGCTGATGTTGCAATGGAACAAACAATTGACTTTCACTTCTAAGCAATATACGTTCTTTGGCCAAAACGCCGAACACTTCAAAACCGAAGTCCACAAACCAATGGGGGACGTCACGGTATGGTGACGTGGTACTACGTCCACCTGCTACTTGCTATGTTAACGATATGCAAAGAGTGAGGGCTATGTCGAATCGAGGCATTCAAAGGTTATCATCTACAAAAGTTGCTGGCAACTGCAGCAGGTAACTCCTCATTGATTAATCCTCCAAGACAAATTTTATTAACATTACACCCAGACAAAATTTCCTCTCTCTTGTTTTCCATTCATCAACCAGCAGTAGCTCTCAGCAGCAATGATGCCGCACTCTAAGCCCCACAAAAGACCAGCGAAAGAGAAGTTGAACAAAGCACAATCTTGTTCAGAATCACCTCAGGCAACATCCCGTTGTTTCTACAAACTTCTCTGAGCCTTCAACATGACTGCTACAAATATCTAACCCCAAGGAGTCATTTTGTTCACTTACTGCTGTACAGTAAAGTTAAGCATGTACCAAATGTCTAATTGTTACACAGAGAAAAGTCGAGGCTTCAGTCGTGAGAAGCACACACACAGCCTTGCCACTCCTTGCCTCCATAGCATTCTTTGCTGTTGCAACGACCTTGTATCTCTTCAGGGAATCATAGCAGTTCTTGCAGTTCTTATTTCTTACAGTTTATCTATGAATCTGGTTCTTATTGTTCCTGTTAAGCTAAGTTCACATCATACAGCGGTACTGTCCACACTACACAACTTGCTGTCTTGTAATCTTGAGTTTTGAAGTCGTTGTGGCTTTCACACTACATGACTGACTGGCGACAGGGAGTGACAAACTACAGGATCTTTCACGGGGAGGAATCCCCGATGAGGTCTCCAAACTACGGTTTGTCACGCAAACTAGCGAGACATACACGGTAAATGATGTGAGACCATGTGCGAGACACATTGCTGATGTTGTCGTTTGCACGTGTTCACAAAATATCCCATTTCCACACTCTTTTTTAATATTTATACATCTAGGTGCAACAACAACTTTGCTCTGTGTTGCAAGTGCAGCTCATACAGTAAGTTCCTGTTGTTACAGGCGACCCCTCCTACCCCAGGTTTCCCCTCAACCCGTGATTCGCGCTCTCATTAGCTGTAGCTTGTGGCCGGAATCCCCGACAGGTCCAGATATTTAGCATGCTAGACATCTGTAATGTGCACCGATGTGTGAGCGCTGAGCTGGGGCTTTTGTCTGGGAGCTCCAAAAACTGTTGGGGAGCAGAAAATCAGGGCTGACTTTGTGTGGTGTGGACTAGGCACTCAGTAGAATGTCCCTGTTCTTACAGTCATCAGTACAGAATAATACTGTATGTGTGAGAGGTCTTACCAGCAGAGGCATGGCCAGGTCAGCAAAGTAAACGAAGGCCGCCCCGAATGTGAATCCCACAGCCACGGGCACGAAAGCAAATGAGCCATACATCCCGGAATCCTCCGCCATGCCGATCGCAGGCGCCAGCAGTGACCAATAGGAAGCAGCAAGCATTACCTGAGAGAGGCAAGGAAAGGGAGAAGAGAATTTTTTTAAAATTTGTATCATAGCAGCAGTTTCTCATGTGCCTTCAAACACAGTACTATAGCAACCTAATTTGCCATCACTAATTATTGTTATGTTAAGTCACTTCAAAAGTAAATACTGCAAATGAGCCAATTTGAAGAGGATGTTTTCATGTTTTTAAAATACTAGTGCACTGCCCGTTCAGACATACATACACACGGAGACGGACAGACAGACGGATCGAAAGACTGACAGGCTGACAGACTGACAGACAGAGATTCCTTCCTTTACAGTTAGATGATGCTGCTACAGCGCCACCTAATTGGCACCAAATTTGTCATGGTCACTCAGACATCATATGTACACGTCCAACAAATGTGGTTGCCGTAGCAAAAGCGTTCAGGAGACATGACATTTTTTATAATATAAGCCCTGCCCACAGCGTTTGAGCAAACTTTGAGGGCCAGCTGTAGCAAAACTGTATGGAACATTGATAATCCAAAAAAGTCGTTTTTTTTCGGTTTGGTCCAGAGATGATCTGTACCGAATTTGGTGACGACTGCTGAAAATGTGTAGGAGTAGTAGCAAAAAACTCAGATTCAAAATGGTAAAATAATTTTGTTTCTGAGAGTTACAATTCATAAGTCAGAGGCAAAACGTGAAGTTTATTGTTATAGTGCCACTATCAGGTCAAATTGCACCAAATTTGATAATGCACTCCATTAGGTCCCGAGCAATACACCTGCCAATTGTGAAGTAGCCTTGACGAGCGGTTCTTGAGATATACGAAGGACACATAGAGGGGCAGACAGAGATTCCTTGCTTTAGAGTTAGATATCATCTCATCCATTAGGCCTTATGCAAGAACCACTGGCATAAACACATTTGTTCTTAAATTGCATTTAGAAGGGATTTAAGAGATTAGCAAATTATCCCTATTTAGAATTTTCTCTTGGGTATGAGCAAAAATTACTTGACCTGTCGGACAAGTCATGTACAGATAGTCTGCCTGTCTCCACAGGGGGAAAACACTTGTATCACTTAAATTATTAATCTGAGTTTAAATATGACACTGAAATCAACTTAATAGAAATAATTACATCATCATTATCATGGCAATTTACAGAGCTTATTTTATTTTTTATTTTATTGGCATATTTTGGCATGGCTCATACACCCTGACAGCTGTTACAATGTAACACCACCTACTGCAGGCTATAATACTCTCTCGTCAATGACGTCTTGACCACCTCCCATCTGCTTTGCTTTTGCTAGACGTGTTTTTTATCTTCTAACTTCACATCAAACCATTCCTTCTTCATTTATGCCGCAGCACAGCACTACTCGAATGGCACGCCGTCAGCAGCTGTGTTAACATTTTTACTAATTGTTTTGGGTGCTCTAATGAGACTACTGGCAAGTTATGCGTTCATCTGCTGATTTTCCAACAGCAGGACGTGATGCTCAACAGTGTGAAACACTTCCTTTTACACTTCATTAAAATTTTCGAATGAATGACACAGGTAGTATACAACAATTTGGGGGAGTCAAATATGCTTATGATTGAATCTGGTGAACGCAAACAGGTGGTGTTTCATCAAGTTGTAACGATCAATTAAGGCAAGGTTTGTGCCGTTTCCTATTTTTTTGGTGATTCTGACTTTGGTGAATTCTCACAACTAATGGTTTGAAGTTTCCCAAGTTTACATGAGTGTGTGAGTGTGTCCATGTTTGGCCATGTGTGCTATATTTTGTGTGCGAGTGTCCAGTCTATTCAGCATGCTCATGGGTAATTAACCCTGAAAAAAACTGATCTTATCATGTCAGCTGTCAAAGTCCAAATAGAGAGGGCAGGGTCCTGTATGCCTGAACACACTCGTGTATCTTTCAAGCTTCATGTATGCACACAAAGTATCTGCAGCTTCTATTGTTTATCACAAATACCATGCCAATCTTTATTCTGTTTGAGTCCGGCTCCTCTCGTAGCTGCCGCCTCCTGACACAGTATCAGCGCTGGAAATGCAAAACACGAGTGTGTGTTCAGCACTGCCAATCAAAAGTAACGGAGGCATATTGTTGTGGCTGCAGTCGGCTCCCGCATTCAAGAGTAATGTACCTACCGCCGGCATCAAATCTAGTCGGCTTTGTTAATCAGGCAGAGTATAACAATGCCAAAGTTGATTGCGACTCTCTTGATTTTTGGCTCTGGGAGCTGAAAACTTGTGAATTATGGCAAATTCAAAGCTTTTATTCCAGTCTTATTCATGTTGAATTGTCAAAGTCTGGCAGCAATCGAATCCTCATCCGTGATTACAGAGAGGACAAATGATCCCATCCTGTTTTCCATCGACAGTATGACCTGTCTTGACGCTCCCAAAAGGAGTCAAACAATCTACACTTGCTTTTACAGTTCGCTTGATGTGAATGTACCTATATTCTCAGTGGATTCCAACACCCAGTTGCACCAGGCAATAAGCAAGGAGAGGGAACAGAGTTATACAGGTACAAACAGAAATCTGGATTCAAAAGACAATGGGTGGAATATAAACTTTGTTTATTTGTATTTATTTGGCATCTTCATCTCTCCACTGGCAACAGAAGTAGGGCAAAGATATCAAAGAGAAGCAAGAAAGTAAAACTGAACTTAGCTAAGGATCTAAGAGTGAGTGATATGGCCTTGAAATAATAGTACAATATTTCAATGTATTTTTGTTGTAACAATATTTATGAAGATATACTGTATATGCAGTGTACAGAACTATTATTAAGGTTGTAGTTTACAGTATTGGTGTGTCTAGGTGGCTCATGCTAGCAAGCTGCAGCCGTATTCTGCTAGTGATTGGCTCGGGTGGGTGTGGGCTGGACATCGATACCGTGGCTCCAGCCCCCCGATCACTACTGCGCAGACTCTGGCTCCAAATGACGCCAAAATCTCAAGATGGCAGCTTCCGTATCCGGGACATTTGGGCTTTATCTTTGAACAGTGGGTGGAGGTGGAGACGCGTCGTCTATCTATATTTATAGTCTAGGTCTTCAACACGCCATTCGCTGAATGCTTTCATTGGCTACCAATCGGGGAAACGTATGCATTTCTCCATTATTTGGAGTATCAGGTACTATCCACAGCTTTTGATAATGGCAAATCTAAAAATGAGAGAGTCGAGTTGAGTAGAGCCGTGTCGTACCATGCAGTGGAAATGCGGCATTAGTTTCCAATTAGCAACTGACTCCCATAGTATGTTGTATTTTCTATACATGCTTTGGTGTTAACTTGCAGACTTTTTAGAGATTTTGCTCATTTCCTCGACTTTGACTCATACCTAGCCGCACTAGCACATAACCCATAACCCACAGAACACTCTTAAGGGGATTATTTTTATCTTCCAACCCAGCTTCCCTACATATTAAATTTCCATCGTCTATCAATCAAGGGTGCAATGCTGCAATCCGGAGAACATTGTGCACTTCTGTGCCAATTGAGTCAAGGTGGGGAGCTGCCTACATGTTAATTAGCAGAAACCCTGATGGCGCACATAAGATGAGCAGTTTGGCAGTCTGCTGTTACGGCTGCCAAGCCCCAAAGGTGCACAGGATGTAAATGCACAAACATAACTTTGCATGGGTGTTGTGTATGGGAATTAATTTTCAGCACTGCTATTACTACTATTAAGAAATAGGACAAATCTAACTATGGAAAATGATCTGAGATCAATTATGATGTGAAGCCATCTCCTGCATACAGTATTTTAAGAGAAAAAACATAAATTTAATTTC
Source organism: Sebastiscus albofasciatus (assembly GCA_916701655.1). Taxonomy (NCBI): domain Eukaryota; kingdom Metazoa; phylum Chordata; class Actinopteri; order Perciformes; family Sebastidae; genus Sebastiscus; species Sebastiscus albofasciatus. The sequence continues at coordinate 44,352 of CAKAOI010026503.1, read as the reverse complement.
CAAGACCTTTACACCCAATCTCTCAAGATGGTATCATGGACAACAGATATTGCAATGCATATAACCAAAAAGCTACAAAATGAAGCAATGGTGTTCACTTTTAAGTTATTACGCTTATTTGCTTTCTTGCTGAGAGTTAGATGAGAAGATCAATACCACCAATGTCTGTGCTTAGCTTAGCTTAGCATAACGACTGGAAACAGGGGTAAACAACCTGCTCGCCTGGCTCTCTCAAAAGGTAACGAAATCCAACTACCAGCACCTTTAAAGCTCAATAACTAAAACACTTTCTCTTGATTGTTTGAACTGTGCAAAAACCAAACTGTAAAAAACATAATTTGTGGTTTTATGGGGAGTTATGTGCGTAACTGCACCCGGACAAGAAATAGTCTCTAACCATTAGAGGTCGACCGATAGCAGATTTTTAAAGACCGATATAACAACGACTGCTTGGAGCAGGAAAAAGCTGATAGCTGATTAATCAGCCAATACCCCCCCACCGCCCGCAAAAAACATTTGACACTGTCAGAAATGAACAATCTTTAAACAAAATTAAATTAGTTAGTTAAATATTACAAAATATTTAACTAACTGAAATATAAGTCAAAGAAATAAATACCTAAATAAATCTGGAACTGAAGATCAAACGTGAATCAGACGTTTAAGACGTGCTTTTTGTCGGCTACTTTTGCACACATAGTTTTTATTAAACCAGTTTTTGTCACTCTGAATTTAATCATTAGTAAGAGAATATCCGGAAGTGTGATTTCATGGATTACATTTTTGGAATATGTTCTATTTATTTACAGTGGGCGATGCGCTGTTCTGTGGTTGGTTGGACCTCAAAATCAGTTGTTCCGAGAACGCAAAGTTTTAGCCGACCATTCTAACCCTATCGCCAGAATAATGCGTGGAAGGTTTTTTCATGGAGTGGAGAATTGCTTTCTGAAAAAAAGTATCTCAAACTATGCAAATAATAGGGCTCCAGATTAATCGCATTATTTGTGTTATTTAACCTCTTTCACTCTTTGAAACTGAGCCCGCAACCTCCGAAAGATCGATTGCGTTAATGCGTTAAAGAAATTAGTGTCGTTAAAACGAATTTGCGTGAACACGTTATTATTGCATTAACTTTGACAGCCCTAGTGAATAATAAATAGCCAATTAATCAATCAAACTCTACTAGCTATCTGGCTTCTGGTTGTAGCTTCATATTTACCCGACATGAGAGTGGTATCAATCTATTAATCTAACTCGGCAAGAAAGAGAATAAGTCAGGCATTAAGTTTTTTTGCTCCAAGGATAAAAGGAATGGTTTAGGATAATAAAAATATGGTTGAAATATACAAATACGGGTGACTATGGGTAATATACACCGTAGGGTTCAAAGCAGCAATAGGCAATTGCACATGCTGACAGCTCCAAATGGAAGAGAGGGAGAACAGATTGAAATATTTGAAATTCAATACCCAGAAATACTAGAACAACATGATATCACTTAACCCCATACAGAACACTCATATCAACTATGCTGATCTGTGATACAAGAGGGCAAAGAGAGACAAGGCATCTCATATTTTCTGTGAACACAGGCCTTGCTGGCAGCTATTCACAAGACAATTTTGTAGAGACGGGTATAGATGCGGATATCAGAGGATGTCAAGGTCAATAGATAATTCATATTTAATTCACCTGAGACATAATAGGGGGAAATACAATTTGTTTCAATCTCTCTACTTTTTCTGTGAATTTATTACCAATATTCTTTCTCCCTCTTTTTCCGTTCAACTCTCAGCAAAGTGGCTTTTGTTCTTTCTACCTTTGTGGTTCCTTTCTCTGATTTGCATTTTGCAGGAGCCAAACCCCAGGTCGATTTCACAATCTCTAGTCTCGTTCATTAAGTCTCAATTCGACAGAGTCTCAAGGCTATACAAACACCTGTCTAACACTGATGCCAGCACCCAATTACTGCTTTGTTATCTCACTCAGGGCCAAATACTAAGCCTTTTGCAGCTAGTTTTAGATGGAGATATGGAGCACTGTGCCCCAGAACCATCCCAGTTATCATATGAACATGTGAGCAGAGATGGAATTCTAAAGCATATGCCTGCATTAGCATTGATATTCAGGGCATATCGTGCAAAAACAGTGCGCAACTCCGGAGTGAAGCCAATGCGGAGGTGACTTAAACTTGCATTCTTTCTAACAGCCAGCAGGGGGCGACTCCTCTGATTGCAACAAGAAGTTCATATGTATAGACATCTATGAGAAAATGAGCCTACTTCTCACTTGATTTATTACCTCAGTAAACATTGTAAACATGAGTTTATGGTCTCAGTCGCTAGATTCAAGTCTTCTTCAATACAGCATGATGTTCATTTAGTAAATTATGGTATAACGCAGTGGATGCTTCGGGGCGTGGCTACCTTGTGATTGACAGGTCGTTACCACGGCGTTGTCCGGTCTGTGAGTTGTCCGTGTTTTTGTCTTGCAACTTTAACCCTTTCACAGCGTGTTTTCAGTTCATGGTAGTTAATTGTAACATTTTGGCTGCTTAAAAACGTCTAATTCAGTGTTCGGTTGTAGTTAGCGCCACCCTCTAGTGTAACTTCTGGTTTAAAAAAAAAAACAAGATGGCGAAAGCCAAAACCCAAGATGGTGACGGCAAAAAACCCAAGAAGGTGATGGCCACAATGCTAAATGGCAGTCCACAAACCAATGGGTGACTACATCCACAGTCTATGTGCAAAAACTGCAATCAGAAATGAGCGCAGTTATCATCATAATTGCTATTTTTTACTTTATTTCAACCTTCTGACCTTGTTGTCTAAAACGAAAATTGCTAGAGTGAACTGCATCTGCTCTGGAAAATTACATTTGCAAGCACTTGCACTGGTAGTTCAAGCCATAAATTATATGTAAGACAGCACACACCGTAAAACACAGGATCCTCCTCATGCCTGAATTTGTGTTGAACTGTACATCTACAAAACATACAATGGGGATGAGAGAAAAGTCAAGGAGGAAGAATCTCTAACTCTTTTTAGCCTTACAGTGTGACTGTTGGGGGGGTCGATTGGTCCTCCATTTTGGTCTAGATTGAAATATTTAGAGAGTCATTCACAGTTCCGCTAGCGTGGCTGCATGCTCTCTGGTCTTGTTCATGAATAAATAACAACTCAAAGATAAAAAAAAAAAATATATAAGTTCTTCAAAACCACCAACAACTGGACTTTTCACACAGCTGACAATATACACATTACTAATAAACATAAGTGTAATCCCAGTAATAGTATAAGAATGAATGTTTGATTAAACTCCAACTCCATCCATCCTAACAATAACACAGCAGGCTTTTAATAGGCTTTATATGGGTTCATAATTCCTCTTTGTTGACAGCCCAAAACATAGACTGAATATAAGACGTGGAGGTAGTCACTGTGACGTCACCCATTGGTTTGTGGACTTCTGTTTTGAATCCTCAAGTTTTGCATTTTGGCCTTCGCCATCTTGGTCTTTTGCAACCAGCAGGGACACAGGAGGATGGAGCTAAGTACAACCCAATGCTGAATAAGGCATTTTTAGGCAACCAAAAAAGGTTATAATTAACTTAAATGAACCGAAAACACAGTGTTAAAGGGTGAACGCAGACAACTCCCAGACCGGACAACGCCGTGGTAGCGACCTGTCAATCACAAGGTAGCCACGCCCTCAATCATCCCCTGCTTTATGGTCTATTTGACTCTAAACGCAACCATAATTTACTAAATGAACATCATGCTGTATTGAAGAAGACTTGAAACTAGTGATTGAGACCATAAACTCATGTTTACAATGTTTACTGAGGTAATAAATCAAGTGAGAAGTAGACTCATTTTCTCGTAGACTTCTATACAATCAGACTTCTTTTTGCAACCAGAGGAGTCGCCCCCTGATGGCTATTAGAAACATGTCTGTGAGTAGTAGCAAATACATTTCCAATAACTAATATTTATGCAAAAATGGGTTTGAAGTCTTTTTTTGCAGTTTTGATATGACTTTGGGTTAAAAATAATGTCACATTGGGTCAATTTATTTTGAATTATAATGATAGAAATATCAGTAGGACCTTTTCCAATATATGATCATTTCCTCCTTGTGACAAACAGAATGATAATGTTTTCCATTTTAATTATTCCCGTCTCAGATAAACAGGAAGACAGACACAAAGTTGTAGCTTAATCAAACTACTCTCGATGGTATCTCAAAATGCTCTCATTATTAAGGACTCTCTTCGTGGGTGCTCTGATCTTACAATGCTTCAGGGTAATCATCTAGATGCATGTCGCGGCATAATCAATCCTGCAATCAGTGATTGCCCCTTCTGAGCTTCGAGGTTCCATCTGAGCAATGAACGTCAATATTAGAAGCCAGCTGTGAGTCATTTAATGGTTTCATAACTATATAGTTTTACATAGAGTCGTCCTCTACATACATACCATGTGATGACCATGGTCCCTGTCTTCTCAGAAGGCTATACCTGTTGTAAACCTGTATATTTACCTGCTATTTAAAGGCGGTTCCATTATCATTTTAATTTTTTTTAGGTTTTTGTATCTGTAGCTTCACAGTGGTGTTCATTATGTATTCAAATCCGGACATTCATATTTTGGTCAGAGTATGTATGTTTAAGTGTCAAAATGCTATTTTCCCAAGCCCTGCTAAAAACTTTTTTCACATGTGACCCGACGTAGGTTTCTGCATGATGACGTTGCTACATTTACAGTATATATATACATCCTCATAGTCTGACATAGTATTACACACAGTAACTTTGATGGCCATCGGCACACAGTTTGGGAAAGCAGACAGGAGTACTGGCACAGAAGCTAAGCAATGTACTGCTGTGGACGCCATGTTAGTTCGGATCCTAAAGTCCCACAATAACACAAACAAGCTAACCGATCGATGCAGCGGTAGACCAGCAACTTATTGAAAAATTACAGTTTTCGTTAATGAAATCTGATGGTTTTGAAGAGAGCATAGATCACGGCTTCAGTTCCCAGTCGGAAAGGGCTGTTTGACGGCGAGGTAACAGCCGTTTTACCTCGCAGTTATATCGCTCTCTTCAAAGCCACCAGACTATATTGATAAAAACAGTCATTTTACCTCAAAGAATACGAAAGGATACATACAACCCCACTTGATATCAGCAAGTATCACATTGTTGTCCAAAGAATTTAAATAACATCTAATCGTGATGACACACGTGATTTACACCGCTTATGCAAAATAAACAGTAAAACAATAAAAAGTTCTCTGAAATAGTATAGATCTTCCTATGGATGCTACCTTCAGCAGAAATGCAAATTGTGCTGTGTAAAACTGTGTAAAAAGAAACTGCGCTGTACTGTCAAGTATCTTATGGTAAGTTGGGCTGGTGTCAAACCTCGATACATTTTTGGTACTAAGCGAATCTGAGACACTCGCGAAAAAGCTCAAAGAAATAGATGTTGTCTAATCTATAAAATGTCAAAAAGTTGTGAAAATTACCTAAAAAGTCCAAATTTATAAGCAACTAACAGTTGAAAACACAAAGATATTCAACATTTAGTCATTTTCCTTGAAAATTTCTTAAATTAGGACTCAATTAGCAAAATAGTTGACAAATACTTTCCTACCACTCGACTAATTGATCAGTCAACTAACAGTTTCGCCCAACTTTTAAGTCTACGGTGTACCTGATGAGCTCTGTGTTAGTGTTGTGAAAGTGTGTTCTTGTCACACGAGACCTACTGTAGTCCTATACGGATCTGCTACTGTAGTATTCAATCAAAGGTAGTCACTGATTCATGTTAAATACAATGCGCCAAAAGACAAAACTAAATTGTCCAAATACATAATGGTTGCACACTGTATGTTTAGATTATAGAGTTGAGAAAAACATAATTGATCAGACCAAATGCTGCAGGTTTAGAGATAAGGCAGCTCTGGTCTACTGCATGATTTGAATTGTTATCTTGGACCAACAGCCTGAAATAAAGTAAAGGAAATGCCTTATTTACAGGAAGTGCACAAATTGAAAATGAGCTTGAGGACAGTGCTGATGAGTTCTGTCCCTTTGCTGCGTAAAGCAAAAAACAAATAGAGCTATAGTCTTTCCTAAGGGCGATCCATTGCCTTTTGAATGCTTTAGTTCTTCCATTTTTCTAACTGCAGTATTTCTTTTCGCCAGCTGTGGTTAGTGGCTCTATCATCTAATCACAGCCTGGTGGCAATTGGAGAAATAAGATGAGTAGAGACAGTTTGATTGATTGGGAAGATAAAGACAGGCATAAAACCACTTGATACCTGCCCGATGTGAGCATTAACTGGCTCTGTGGAGTACTCGGTAGGTGAGGCGAATATACCCTTCATTACGGGCAAGACAGACAATAGTCATGCATGTTTTCACTCTCACCATCTATACCATTTATCTGTCCATACCCCATAGCTTTCCAGATAAACATTAGACTAAATTGAGCATCAAGGGGGTTCGGCATAGATTTTCCTCTCACCGTGTGTCAATTCTTCTTTATAATGGCCTGTGTTCCCCTGTCAGTGCCAAATCTCCCACTAAGGAGAAGATGCCTCCATTTATTTTCACTCTCCGATCAATTCATCTTCCTTCCTGACATCTCTCCTATTCCATCCATCTTGCCTCTGTCTATTTAGGAGCTAATAACGTTCAAAGCTGTCCACTTTCTCACACTTCATCACTCTCTTTCTAGCTTAATAGATCTCATTCTTTAGTTCCTGCGTAAATCTGTCTGTCACCATCTTTCACCTAATCTTTCTCATCCTGCAACTCAACCATCATTTCATTTCAAGTGCTGTCCTAGCAGGCTTCAATTTATTATTTTTCCTGTAAGTCTCCCCTCAATCGTCATGGGGAAATTCCACAGTGCTGGTTATGATTAGGGTTGCAAAGGCTCAGTAAATTTCCAAGAAAGTTTCTGGAAAATGTCCAAGGGAAGACAAGCTTGGTAATTTTGCACAGATTCAATATAAAAACCGTACCTTTGAATAGTGGACTTAATTGGGTGGGAAATACTCGTACATAATAAAGCAATAGCATGGCATGTTTTGGTTAAAAGTATAAGTGAATTTAGGGGTTCGGTATGTACCGCGGTTTTGGGGTCACGTTTTTTCAGTACAGCTGGGAAAAAAATAATAATGCAAATATTTTTTCATATATTTTAAAAATGTAAACATGCTACTGCTGGCAACGACTGGTGCGCTGCCAAAACCTTACGGATAAAACTTCAGATCAGCTTTAACTTCTCCAGAACTTCTTTTCCACGTGTGGAAAAACGTGGAAAAGAACATGAAACGCCAAAATTCTACGCTGAAATCCAGGTCAATGATGAATAGAATAAAAAAAGACATCAAAGTAGATAACAGGATTAAGAGTCCACCGCCACACAAGTGGCTCGGTGAGGCTGTAATTGGGCACAGCTGTGATTGGAGCTAAATGCTAATGTTAGCACGCTAACAATGACAAGTTTAAGATGCTGAGCAGGTATAATGCTCATCATGTTCACCATCTTAGTTTAGCCGGTTAGCATGCTAACATTTGTTAATTAGCAGAGGTGTGGACTCAGGTCACAAAGTAGCCACATCCTGAAGCATCCCCTGCTTTATGGTCTATTTGGCTCTAAATGGGACCATAATTTACTAAATGAACATCATGCTGTATTGAAGAAGACTTCAATCTAGCGATTGAGACCATAAACTCATGTTTACAATGTTAACTGAGGTAATAAATCAAGTGAGAAGTAGGCTCATTTTCTCATAGACTTCTATACAATCGGACTTCTTTTTGCAACCAGAGGAGTCGCCCCCTGCTGGCTGTTAGAAAGAATGCAAGTTTAGGGTACTTCCGTGTTGGCTTCACTTCTCAGACCCGAAAGGTTGCCCACTGACTACAAGTTTAGCAGAAGAAAAAAAACTTTTTACAACATAACCTGGCATTAGATCTTATTTATCAGCAGTTTATGCAAATCAGATACGCTGCTGCTCATTCATTTACGTATGTAGTCGTAGCAAATACGCCGCTAAATTGAACTATTGCAAGCAACAGTGCAAACTATGCTGTGGACACACACACACAATAATCAGTCATCACTAAATTTAAGATTTATAACAAACTGTGGTCACGTTACAAAAAATGCAGAAGAAGCAGAAACATAATGTGCTTATCAATGAGCAGCCAATGAGACATCCCTTATTATAACACACAGTGGTTTCTACCAAGCACAGCAGCATGGCGGGACAGAATGGTAGCAGCCAATCTCAATTGAGCTCTGGGAGACTTCCAATATTTTAAATCAAATTCTGCTCAGAATAAATCAAATCCTGGAGGCGTCAAAGCTTTGCCTGCCACTACAAAAATGTATGAAGAAACAAAAGCGTTACACTGAGAAACATTGACAGATTGTTCTCCGACAACATAAACCTCAGGAGGAGGCAGTCACCTGTGGATTTTGAGGTGCAGATCAAAAAGTACATGTTCCTATTGAGAGTCGAAGGGGAAAACAGAGGAAGCGCTGTTCACTCTGCATGTTGAAAAAGCCTTCCACTAATCCTCATTCAGGGGAAAGCTTGACATTGTAATTCTACAGCGCTATGAAGCAGATTCATCAAAGCCCGCGATATAATATCTTTCAGAGAATGCTCCCAATATCACTGAAGGGATCTGCAATACTTTCTGGTTTAAATGGAATATTGATGCAGGATAAATATACAGTGTGAGAGGAGCTATACCCACAAATGCAATTTGCAATTTGTCTAGCTGAAGTTAAAGTGCAAGTCACGCATTACGAAACAGCTTAAGTAAAAGTGAATTAACAGTGTCAACAAGGCATACGAGACCAGCCTCTGTCGGTACTATCTAAATGCTGCAGCACCACAAGTTTCAGGCCTGCAGCTCCCAAAAGAATACCTAAGTACAGAAACAAGGTAATTATATGTCATTACTTGCCACCAGTGAGAACACATATGCCAGTGCATGTTTTGTGTTTCCATAGTTAGACTGCCCCAATGGGCATACAAAATGTCTTTCCCTGGAAAGGTCACAAAAAAGTACTTTTAGGTCAGATACATTTGCATTTTAAGCATTCAGCTGAATACTAATTGAGAATGCAGTCTAGTTGTATGGGAATGTAATTTAGCAAGAGACAGGGTTGGCGCACAACTCTAGAAAAGGCTTTTAATTTAATTGGGAATTAGAAAGTCACATCGTGCGAACAATAGATGTCACAAACTATTCCAAAGACCCTTGAGGCATATTGTCTAATTTAGAAGTGCGAGTTGTGGAAACAGTTAGCTGACCAAATCAAACTGAAGGAAATGAGAAAAAGATAATAAAAAAGGAAATCTAAACTTTGCAGATGCAACACATATATCGAAGTGTGTCTAATCATATATTAGCCACATTTTTATTTATTTTTTACAAATGAATCATGCTTTTATTTAAACTATAAATGTCATGAGGCAGCTGAATCCATTATCAATCCAGCTGGTTTACAGCGGTGGGAAAGGCATTAACATTAATCTAAGTGGTTCAAATGAGCGTTATTTGTCAATATCCAATGCAAATTGTTTTGACAACACTAACATGCTGATGTTAAATCAGGCATAATGTTTATCATGTTCATAATCTTAAAGTTACTATGAAGAACTTTCACTTTGTGTTGATTATGGCGGCCCCTGTGGACAAAAGCGGGAGTGTTTTCGAGCACCACAGTCCCTTTAGAAAACCTCTCATTTTACTGCAGCAGGGTCTGACAGTCTGCCCTGCACAGTCCTGGTTCTGGTTTCCACGTGCCTTCCTTCCCTCCAGCTGGCCCAGCAATATGGCCTGGGCCACCAGCAGCGTGGTGTCTGTGTTTTGGCTCCCAGCGAGGACCGGCCGAGCAGCGAGGCGAAACCCTGCTCCTGAGGAGCCGCTGCTGCCGGGCACGGAGCTCTCCACCTCTCACTAGACCTCCGACTGCAGGTTGACGGCTGCAGCAAAGCTGGATCTGGGTCTGTCCGCAGCGGGCTGGTTGCTGCTGGAGGCCCCGTCGGAGGCCCCGCCGGAGTCTGAGCTGAAGGAGTTTCCGTAAATCGTTTCACGGGGAATCAGACCCGATGTCAAGCATTAAGAATAATTATATAGAAAGAGCCAATCTTCTCGCTGATGGTCTCGTTTGCTTATGTAGGTCACATAGAGAGTTAAAAGTTCCTTGTGGTAACTTTAATTTAGCGTGTTAGCATGCTAACATTTGCTAATTAGCACTACACACAAAAAAACAGCTGAGCTTGATGCGGATGTTATTGTTTGCAGGTATTTGATCACAAACCGAAATATCGGACTAGTTGAATTTTTGACTCGATGATGGCGCTAGATCAGTGCTTCCTAACCTACTATGGTGTTAGAGCCCAAATAGATATTTTATTATTGTAGTTTAATAAATGTTATTTATGGTATTGTTCGATTGTTGCTCGACTACCTTTACTGTTGATACAGCCGCGGGCCTCCCTTTGTGTGTGGCAAGAGCAAACCGCTTTTTTGACCACAGTGAAAATGTCGTTTTTGAAAGGCTAAACGCCAAGAAATATGGACTGCAGCAGAATATTTCATTAGATTTTGCTACAAAGTAGCAAAATAAATATCTTTTTACATAGTTTTATATACAGACTTTTGTATAAATTATCCAGCAAGTGTGTTATTATGATTTTAATTATACATGAGCAAAACCTAAGTTTGACAGAGAAATCCTGGCGCACCCCCTGTGATCTTTGGCACCCCCCCCTAAGGGGACCCGAACACCAGGTTGGGAACCACTACGCTAGATTGTTACAATTCATCCTGAGGGGAACATGAATGTTTGTATCAAATTTCATGGCAATCCATCTGATAGTTGTTGAGACATGCCAGACCGATAGACTGACACGGCCGTTCCTAAAGCCAACAATCTTTTTAAGTTTCTTGCCCTGCAGAACATAAGTGTACGTTCCAGGCATTGCACAGTTTAACATTACTACAGTTTCAAACATTCACACCTACAGTAAAATTTGTCAAGTACCATCCTTCTAGCAACTGAACATCTCCTATGGTGTGACTAGGGAATATATGCCTCTCTAAAGGGCATGTCCAGAGGAGTATTAGTGGAGGGATGGAGGGAGACGATCTCTCATTTGTTTTCTTGTCAAGGTTTTCTCAGACAATCATTCTTCACCCACTTCTCTAACCTTTAGGCGGCCATGTGCCAGCTAGCCGGTGCTAACATTGAGAGTAAAGAGATATTCCACAGAAGATGAACAGAGATTACCGAGCAAATGTCACGGGGGAAAAGGAGCAAAAGTCTAACAGCCAAGATAGCAATCTCTAGAAGCTATACGCCGCTATTGTCACAGCCCTGTGCTCTTTCTGCCAGGGACACAATTTAAAAGTTAAACATGGCGTACCTATCTCTGAATATTAATTTGATTGAGCCAATTTTACAGTTGCAGCATGTAAGGCTGCAGGGCTGGTTCAGTATGCAGTAAGAGGCATACACACAGCCTGCAGCTCTCCATCAAGTATAAAGTAATGATTCACAATTGAAAAGCGACGATAACATGGACAATGTCAACATTAATTCCATCACTTTTGTTGGTTTTTCCTTTTTCCTTATGTAAACAGAGGGTCCTGCAAGGAATGACCCATGATTCAATTAGTATGATTTGCGCTCAGCCAAGTAAAGAAATACACATATCCTGCTTATTCACGCGCGGGAGTAATAAGAATACTTCATGCAAAAAAAGTTTGACCTCCGGGTTATTGAACTAATACTGCACTGTTTGTCTGCGACAGGGAACTGTTTGGAAAGTTGCAAGGTTACATGCATTTTCATCGACCAGATGAAACCAAGATTCAGTAATAAATAGTTCACTTACACTGCACAGATTAATAAATCAACCATCTTTGTATCATTCGTTTTTTACCTAGAATACCTACCTTTTTTACCGAGAATCGACATCACCCAAGAAATACAGGAAAGAAAAGCAGAGAGCAAGCAGTAAACATAATTAGAAAGTAATGTGACTGGCTGAGAGGATAATAAGCATCTCTAGCCCCACAATTTATACTCGCAATCTAACCCATCATGAAAAAAGCACGCTTGGACCTGTATGAAAACAACAGATTTGCTCTCAACAACCGTGTGCACATGGTCTCGCACATTGTGCTGGTCTTTGCGATTGTGCCATTAAAACAGTTCTCCCGTTTCTGCTTCGTGCATTCCTTCTTTCTTCACTCTCACGACTCAATTCAGTCACAGCTTCTGCACTTGTACGTCCTCTTAGCCGCTCAAAACTGCAATCTGACATTGACTTGTGAATCCCATCATTTCAATGAAGCGAGGGTGACACTTGCGATGGAGAGGTGGAAGCACGGCATGGAAAAAAAAAGGTGTTCTATTATGCACCCAGAGAGGATGAGCAGAACCCTGATTATCAAGTCTGGCCTTGTAAGACTGAGTCTAATCAAATTCTTCTTTGGGGGAAAAGTACTGTACAAAACATGAATATACAAAAGGAGTATCTGTGGTTTCCATAAGTTCTATAATGCCTGGTTCAGACTACACAATATTTTTGGTCCCCGACCAATCATTGCTGGTCGTCTTTCACGATGTGCGTGATGTCATCAGGAAGGAGGCTTGATGCTAATGGCAGTAGCCTACTCAACGGGTTGCTGAAGTGCCTATGCTATTTCACGCCAGCTTTTTTCTTTTCACTCTCTCGTGGAAGGTCATTGAGGAAACACCCAAAAGACTGGGGTGTTGTTGCCATAGCTCCACAAATCTTTTCTCCATTTCACAATTTCACCAAACATCGTTCCTCTTTCTCTTCGCCATTGTTTACAGTTGTGCGCGCCTGCGCAGCAAGTCACTGCCATGACGGAACATGTTATGGTAAACCCCCCCCCCCAAAAAAAATCTAACATGCTAGACTTTCCTTTAGGATGGCTTCCCAGACGGGTTCCCAGACGCGGCGTTAGTTGTTAGTTATATATTCTGTTTTTTGCCCAAAAGAGACAATATTCCTACTATGCTGTTTGAAAATCAATACTCCACTAATATTCCTGTTTACATGCAGCTGTGCATACTCTGATTAACATAACCGGTGGAGGACTTGTTGGACCGTGTGAACACAGCCTCCTTCTTTCATTCCTTCAACCACCTTGAAAAGGTTGGTGTTACGATATTTGCGCATATCCAAAAACCAAAAAGAAAAAGTCTTTCATAATGTTTAAAAGTAGGTGTGTTTCTCCTTGCGACCAGAAATGTGGGCTTTTCTTTTAGGCATGCATCTCTGCAAACTGTTGGCTAGTTGATTTGTGTAAAACGCACAGAGCTGTGTGGGTCGTGTGTCGCAAACTGCCGTAAAAACCCAGATTGAGACGCATATTCTGATTGAGCTATATATACAGTATGTCCAAAGAATGATCCTAAAACCAGAATAATATCGACATATCCCATATGTCTTAATTGGAAAATGCGTCATTGGGAAAAAGGCCTATTTCAGAATATCCAAATAGAACAAGACCCGTATAATTTTGCAATATTGCCATATTCGGAATATTCGGGCTGGTCTCATACACTTTGTTTGTAGCTATACCTACGACAAGTAATGTGTTAAGTAAAGTAATTTGTGTATATCCCACAAAATCAATTTGTGTGTAATTACCATAATTGTAAACCAGGAAATATAAATAGCGGTGCACGCCGACTGTATGCATGTAACAAGTGGAAACTGTTGCTGGGCATTCGTAGGAAAACAAACGAAAAATTATGACTAACTTTTTCGTGAGCTATCACACAAACCGTTATATGAGAAAACGTTGGAATAATAGCGTGCATGTCAACGTAGTCAGAGACATTCCTAATACAAACAAATATTTATATTCTGTGTGCATCCATGTCCTTATAACAGAAAGAAAAAAAAACACACAGCACTCTTATAAAGTATTCCTGACAGGTACCGTCTACCCCTCATTCATTCTCATTCGCCTCACATACAACACGCATCTGGCAGCAGCATGGCAATATATAATAGCAATATATAATAGCATTATGTGCAATACACATGGTACTTGTTTTGTTTCAGCCCATGATATGGGTGGGCAGTCAACCAGGTGGAGCCAGAGAATGGCGGTGCATTATGAGTGCTCACGGTAGGAAGCAGGAGAAAGGGTTGTTTTTTTAGGAATGAGTAACTTTCTTTGGAGTGCATTGGCTGTCATGTTCAGATTCCTCATCCATTCTTCAACACATCAATGGGCCCGCACTAAAGTTAACTGTATTGTGTTCAGTCTTAACTGTGAAAGTGCTTTGTTTCTAGCTGAGAAAGCTGCCACTCTCAAAAGATGTGGATGTTTTCTATTGACTTAGTTTTATGACACTCTGAACCGTCAAATGAAAGTCATGCACCTAATGTAGTCTCTTAATAGCTATGGTTAGGAGGTGAAGGAAAAAATCGATACAGCACAGTATCACAATATTTTGCGTGGCAATATTGTATTGATACATGGACATCAAATATTGATCTTTTATTATATAAACTATAAACCTCTTAACGTGTTATTAAACTCTTAGCTTGTTGGAAAGAACAGCGAAGAAACGCCAAATAACGCCAAATAACGCTGCAAAGTTGCTCTAAATTTTGGCGAGTAAAAACGGGCATAGCCATTTTCAAAGTGGTCCCTTGACCTCTGACCTCAACATATGTGAATGAAAACTATGAAAATGAAATGAGTGTAAACTGTATCTTATTAGATAAACCGCATAATTTTCAGTTGAAAAAAAGTGAATAAATCGCAGTAAATCACATTATATCTTTTTTTTAAATCGCAATAAGATCGTATCGTCATAATATCGTATTGTGGGGCACTTGCCTGATCGGGTAAGTGGTAAAAAACTAAATTAAACACATTGTTTGATTCCAGAGCTGATGATGGAAGCAGCTAAGGACTGATCATGTTGTTTCCTTCTAATCTCTGTTGAGAGTTGCACATGTGCAGTACATGCGTAGGGTCCGAATTAGGCTTCCACTAGTTCAATCCAGTGCAGTATCTTTCACTGTTCAGCCAGTATGACTGTATATTTGTATGTATTCGGGGTCTGTTGATGTGCATTTATGGGTGTTGATCTCTCTTATCTCATAGTCTCGGCACATTTAGGCCATATAGTTACAACATCAAGAATTATGCATGCATTACCATGAGTGGTGTAAAGTAACCAAGTACATTTACTCAAGTATTGTACTTAAGTACATTTTTGAGGTACTTGCACTTCACTAAAGTACTTACTTTATTACTTCTACTTTGTTACATCTCAGAGGGGAATATTTTACTTTATACTTTTTACTCCACTACATTTATCTGATAAATTTAGTTTCTTTACAGATTCAAATTATAAATTCAAAATATTATCAACAAATAAGATATGATATATTATTATATTATATTTTATATATTAAATTATATATACTATTATGCCTTTACCAGCATTAATCTATCAAGTTATAGTTTATAATACAATATACATTATTCTGAAATGGGCCATTCTGCATAATGAGTACTTTTACTTTTTAATTCTAATAAAATAAATACATAAATAAATGTAATGTAATTTATTTTACTTTTTGTAACTTTAAGTATAGTTTGATGCTAATACTTTACTTGTAACAGAGTACTTCTACACTGTGGTATTGCTACTTTCACTTTAGTAAATGATCGGAGTACTTCTTCAACCACAGATTACCACTTACATGTGTTGAGGCTGTGGTATTAACTAATATAGAGTCCTCATTTACTGTATGCCCGGACCAATAGTTTTATTTATATAGCTGTTCATGACGTTGACATGGAAACTGCTAATTTGGTTTATCTTGTGGCAGGGAATTTATTTCATGGGCAATAAACACACAGGTGTGCCATCTCATCACCATTTTTTTCTTAATGCATATTAAACATGAATTACAAAAAACTCATTTTCTCCAGAGGTTGTAGTGGGTGGAGTGATGGTGTGCTTAATCCTGGAGGAGACAGAATTCTTATCCTAGAGTAGTAATACTAAATGGAGCAAAAATGCATTATTCTGAGGACGTTGGGCCGGATAGGACCCATTTACTACTCAGAGACAGCTGATAAATAGGAACCAAGAACTTTGGAACTTGTTTTTTTCTGATGATGGAGGTTAAACTTCTGGTTTCCGGTCTGTTCAGAAATCTCTATATAAAATGAGCTGCATTGCTGTTTCACCCTATCACCAGGGCAAGAAACACCTACAGTCATACAACTATTTCGTATTGGCTGAAATATAATATTGTTCGCTGGCAACAGTTTGTTCCAATGCAGCAGATAGTGTGACGTTACTACACAGCAGTGAAAACTCAATCAGCCAATGAAAATAGTTTGTAAGTGATTGTAATTGGTGAAAGACAGCTGGAGTCGCCTTCGTAAACCGTCTGTGGAGGAATTACTGTTGCGTAATATCAACTGACCCCTGACTAGAAAAACCGACATTCATCTAAAATGTTCCCGGAAAACAACTTTAAAGAAACAGAGGACTGGGCTTAAATGTTGCTCATTAACGTCATTCGCTGGACCGCTTTCCTCTAATACTTTCTGTCCAAGAATAAACAGCGTCATTAACCTAAATGATGCAAAGAGAGGTGGGACTGGAAGGATAGGAAGAGGAGATACAGAAACAAAGAAATGATGAGAAATCGTTGCTATTCCTCGCCAACAATCACAGCTGAGAGACGCTGCGTTCTGGGAGAGCATGACGGGATTTTATGCTGTGACACAAAGACTGTATGGCATGTTTGTCTGTGTCCATCTGTATCTGAGTGTGAATCTGTGTGTGTGTGTGTGTGTGTTAGGGGGACAGCAGATGTAAAGCATGGGAATAGGATGACATTTGAATCACATGAGATGCAAAAAGAATGACACAGGCAGATCATGAAACACCCACTGAGCCTCACGCACGCACGCACACACCATTGATTTTTCATGTCTGTGAGTTAAAGCGGCTGTGGACGAGAGCAGCAGAACAACATATTTTAGCCACAGTGCTCAGTTCAAGTAAGTGCACGCTATACAGTAATTAGCGTATTTTCATCGCTTTACATCACCATCAGAAAGCTGAAGGAAACTGAAGCCGTTATATCGCTCTCCTCAAAGCCACCAGACCAATCTCCATTCACAAAAGCAGTAATTTTACCTCGAAGAACACGGTAGTTGCTGGTCTACCGCTCCATCGATCGGTTAGTTTGTTTGTGTTATTGTGTGACCTTTGAATCCGAACTAATGTGGCATCCACAGCAGTATATTGCTTAGCTTCCGTGTTGGTACTCCTGTCTGCTTCTCTAAACTGGGTGCATGCCAACCGCCATTTAAGTTACACATAAAGTAATGTATTACTCAAGATATTTGAATGTAAATGGGTTCTATGGGTACCCACGAGTCTCCCCTTTACAGACATGTCCACTTTATGATGACACTTTGGGGTCAAATCATAATCAAGTCAGCACATTGACACACTGACAGCTGTTGTTGCCTGTTGGGCTGCAGTTTGCCATGTTATGATTTGAGCATATTGTTTTATGCTAAATGCAGTACCTGTGAGGGTTTCTGGACAATATCTGTCATTGTTTTGTCTTGTTAATTGATTTCCAATAATACATATATGCACACATTTGCATAAAGCAGCATATTTGCCCATTCCCATGTTGATAATAGTATTAAATACTTGACAAATCTCCTTTCAAGGTACATTTGAACAGATAAAAAATGTGTCATTAATTTGCGATTAATCGCATTGATTGAAAGCCGTAATTCTAATAGAGTGTAGCAAGTGCATCACACCAGTCCTGTCTCTGAGGTGAGATGTGACAAGGTCTAATGCATTGCACATTACTATTTCACTGTGTGGGCTTTATCAAATCTGCATATGCTCGACCGTTATCTGTTGGCTTTCTTCTCAGTTTGTAACCTATTGTTCATCTTACTAACAATTATTCTGTACATCACAGTCTCTCTGAGAAGGCAATATCTTCATAAGTCACCTTAAGATTTTTACCTACAGTAACATTTGACTGGTGAATCCTTTCTTATCTAATCTATCCAATATGCCATTTCAACACTCATTTAAATGTAGTACATATCTAGCACATAGATATAGTGGCAAATGTCATCGGAAACGTACAGAACCACAGAATGGACATGGAAGGGGGAAAAAAAGTTTGAAAAAATGTACTTTTGCGAGATTGTGCATGTCAGGCTGCAACTAATGATTATTTTCATTGTCGATTTATCCGTCAATTATTTTCTTGATTAATTGATTAGTTGTTTGGTCTATAAAATGTCAGAAAATAGTGAAAAATGTCAATCGCTGTGTCCCAAAGTCCAAGATGATATCCTCAAATGTCTTGTTTTGTCCACAATTCAAAGATATTCAGTTGACTGTCAGAGAGGAGTAAAAAAAAAAGAACATATTCTTATTTAAGAAACTGGGATACAAATGAAACAGGAAAAAATGGTTTTAAAAATGATAAAAAGGTATTTCTGCTTCTACTTGAGGAACAAAATCACCATCATTGAATGATGTGCAACATTCCCTCCATTCTTTAAACTGGCTCCTACTATCTGTTTGACCTTTCCGGGTGCAGCCAAAAAGCAATCCCATGGCCGGTCACGACATTATTCTTTGAAACGGCATAAGGTAAGAACTGATCTACTTCCCATCCACTTTCCATCTCCACTCGACCCCCTAAGGTATTTTTTTCATCAGAAACTGATATAGCTGAATAGTTGAATTTGTCCAATATAAAAGCCGAATGGAGCAGTAATATTGTCACAGCCAGATCTCAGCGGCACAGCGTCAGTGAGAGAGGAGGACTGCCGTTTATGGTCTGCATTCAACAAGCACAAAATTGCACAGTTTGGCTAGGCTACCTTCAGCAGCAGCACTCTCCATCCATATATCCTGTATTAGTGCTACAGACAGCTTCATATTTTTTAGGTACACAGTAAAAACAAATGCTTCTATTTCTTATCTTAATTGTTACATAACCATTCCTGTACTTTTTGATATCTGAAAGGTCTCTTTAAAGAGGACCTAACATGACCTAACATGCTTTTGTGCTTTTCCCCTTTCATTTAGTGTGGGGGGGGAGCAGGAGCTCAAACAGAGCTTTCAGACAGAGGGTGAAAAGAAGTGCTGCAGCACAGTCGGTATGAGAAAAATAGTTGGGTTTTTTTAACATTAAAGCATTTAAACATGTTCTACTAGTACCCAAAATACAAGTATACACCTGAAAATAAGCATAATAGGTCCTCTTTAAAGCAAACAATTACAGTAATTGATACCAAACTGCCAAGGTAGAGCAATAATTCAACAAAAATGGAAATGTACTTCTACCAGTCCTACATTTATATTCTGCTATGCCACCAGCTAGTAATAAATTAGACTATATAGAAGATTATCACAGCCAAAAACTTACATATAAATATGCAGGGACAGACTAAAAAATTTAGTTTCTTATTAAAATGAATTACTGTAAAATCATATTATGCCAACAAGAGGCTGTAAAATTGGAGAGACTCTGGCAATTTGCATCAATAATTCATACTGTGCATGCTGAGTGTCTAGGTTCATCAAAAATATATTTTCAGAGAGATATGCTACTAGCAAGATTGGAAAAACGTTGTGCAAATGTTCAACGGAGACACCCCCCCCGACTCTTCTCTGTCTATCTCGTTTCAGTCGAACGTATAAGAGCATTCAGCATAGCCTGGAACGTGATTGAAAAGCTGTTAAGACCAAAGTATAGATAATTGAGATAAGCGCTGATTGCGATTAGATCTCTATTTTCTGCCATTCTCTTTCTCAAGGAAGCGTGGACAATCTCTCCTCAATCTCTCTTCATTCGTCTTATCAACTCACTTATCTGGGCATTTAATCAACAATCTCAGAATCACTATAAGGAATTGCAATTAGTTTCAACAGGATTAAAAAAAACCCCGTCCATTTCACACATATGAGATCTATTTATGGAGCTGAAAGATCTCTGAAAATGAATGTTACTGTATAATTTAACAATTATAAGAACTGTAAAAATCTAATTAATCCAGACGTGTTATAGTTTTCTCAGTGAACTGAAGGGCATATATAAAGTATATCTTGATGTGGTAAAAACTTAATTAATTCTTGTGGTGTATGAAAATGAGTATATTGCAAACTAAGTATATGTTACACATCTTGTGGTTTTTAAAGGGTTTACGCCAGTTTGATCCAGCACTGTACCTTACACTTTTTAGCTGGAACAATTATTTAAAGGGCCAGTGTATAGCAATTAGCAGAAATGGAATATAATATTCGTAACTATGTTTCATGAGTGTATAATCACCTGAAACTAAGAATCGTGTTTTCGTTGGCTTAGAATGAGCCCTTCATATCTACATAGGGAGCGGGTTCTCTTCACGGAGTCCGCCATGTTGCACCGCCATGTTTCTACGGTAGCCCAGAATGGACAAACCAAACTCTGGCTCTAGAGAGAGACTTTCATGTTTTTACGTTACTTGAAGGCCACCATAGTTTTTCCGACACTTGTGAAACTGCGACAACGTGAACCGCAGAGTGCAAAATCGTGGTACCGCCAGCCGCCATCTGACTTCCGTTAGTAGTGTTATTATGGTAAGGATGGCCTGTGAGCGAGGTGATCGGCGTTACCACGGTTTTGCACTCAGCGGCTCACGTTACCGCAGTCTTGGAAAGGGAGGAGTGAGCGGAGGGATATTCAGTTGGTTGCAATCTGCAACATCACAAATCCTACACATTTGACCTTTAAGAAGTTCATTGGCTCATAGCTTTAATACGAACAAGTCTTGGCAACAATACTAACTTATAATAACTTTGTAAATGTTTTGATAGTATGTTCTCTGCGTATCGGTCTGTTATACATATAAATAGGCAACTGTTTGCTAACACATTAGCCAAATCAACTTTGGAGGGTTAAAATAACAGTGTGTAGCGTAAGGGGGGATCTATGGGTAGAAATGGAATATAATATTAATAAGTATGTTTTCTTTAGTGTATAATCACCTGAAAATAAGAATCGTTGTGTTTTTTAATCTACATATGGAGCGGGTTCTCTTCACGAAGCCGGCCGCCATGTTTCTACAGCAGCCCTAAACGGACAAACCAAACTCTGGCTCTAGATAAGATCATTCGTGTTTTTTTCCTACACGCTTGGCACACGAGAGAAGTTTCAGTTGGTTGCAATCTACAACCTCACCACTAGATGCTGCCAAATCCTACACACTGTACCTTAAAAACATGTCAATGTTTTGTTTACAGCTTGTTGTGCTGCAACCAAGGGGTACATTTTTCAATCATCAATTAATGAATGCAGGTTTAAAGAACTGCAGGGCATAAAGGAGGTGTGCACTTTGGAGCCTAACAGTGTGCAGACCTCCTTTGTGCCCTGCAGTTAAGTACTTTTTGTCTTGCACTTGAGTACCTTTGCACAACTTGGTCCTTCTTCTAAGGTTTAAAGAACCTTGCTGTTATTTAAAAATCAAATGAATGTTCTACATTCTGTACTTCTCTCCTAACACAATGTGTGTAAGTCCTATCATTTCCCTCTTTTATGAACTTCTAATAAGTTAAAACAGCTACTCAGCTTTCCTAAATCCCAGCAGAGATACAGTACAAGATAACTTTCATAAGCTTGAAAAGCGTATAAAGTAATTTTATTATTGTAAGAGGCATCACTTCACACCTCTGTGCCAGGTTGGATTTGCCACTGATTCCCTGCCCTGAGACACTTGATAAATATCGGCCGTGAACCGCTTCCCCCCTCAGGAAATCAAGGAATGTAATTGTAAAAGTCAGATAGTGGGGGTATTTTCTATTGCAGCATAAAGCGTCTTGAGACATGATAAGGCCAAGCACTCCTTCGGGGGAATAATTATCTCAAACTTTTATGAATTAATGTGGCATCTGGAAGTGTCAGGCTTTGTCTGTCTCTGGAAGAAACTCAGCCTGCCACAGTGAAACGTCCCAAAAACCCATCACATCGCAGCATCCTCCTACCTGGACTGTATGTGTGTGTGTGTGTGTGAGGTTCAGTTCAAAATAAATCTGACTCACCCCAGCTGCAAAGCCTAGACTTCCATCCAAGATACGCTTCTGAAAAGGGCAGACAAGAAGAGAGATGTGCGAGTCAGTTAAATCGATATCCTCGACCTCTTCAGTAAACCTCTTGCTGTTGACCTAACTGGCAAAAATGCAACATTTCCCGAGAGTCAGAGGTCCAGAAATAACAAAAAAAAAAAAAAACACACACCATCTACCAGCAAAACCATTCTGTCAATAGAGGGGTTTCATGTGATGCATCTAGCAGTTATACCGGAAATCCTCAGCTTTATCATATGGTTCATTTATGTGCTGTTTTCATTGAGAAACTAATTATTTTATTACTAATATATGTGATCAATTTTGTGTTTAGATGTTTCACTTGACTGACGCATCTGATGGAACAAATATGCTTCTGTTTAAATCAATCCATATTTCAGTCTGTGTTTGTATGCTTCAAGTCAATGTTCTGTTTAATACATGCATCTACATTGATTGTGTGTTCGGCTCTGCCGAAACGTGAGTGACCTACACTCAATACAGTGCCTGAACGCATCTTGTGTAGACATAGACAGAGCACAGAAGCTGCAGCCGCTCTGCTAAGGCGCTGCTTTCACTAAATAAGCTGTGTAGAGATTATATAACATGAAGAACATCCACATTTGAAGAAATGGTTTGACAATTTGGGACATACTGTAGGTTTATTTGCTTTCTCGCCAAGAGTGAGATGAGAAGATCATTATCACTCTTGTGTCTGTCCGTTAAATATGATATTATAGCCGGAGACAGTTGGCTCAGCTTAAAGCTGACCCACACTTGACACTTTTTAGGCAGACATTTTACTGATGCCCGGTAGTTGCTATCAGTCCAAAATGGCTGAAGCGTAACTCTGCTGGGCGGTGATGTTGCAATGGAACAAATAATTGACTTTCACTTCTTGACAATAAACGGTCTTCTCATCTAACTCTTGCCAAGACAGTCCCTAAGCATATTAACCAAAGTTATTCCTTTAAAACAAGGTGTTAAGTGTTTACTGAAGCTCCATGTCTCTGCGGTTTCTGGGTTTATACAATACCTGTCGGCTGGAGAAGATAAACACCAGGGCTGCACCGGCAGCAGTCAGACCCCAGGTGAACAGAGTCCCCAGCAGGGCTTGGGTCACAGGGCTGTAGCCTTCCAGCATGGTGCCAGACCTGGACAAACAACACACATAAACTCAAACTAATCCCACGGCATATTCACATTAGATTGGAAGATGCGGCACACAATATCTTGTTCTTATCTTTCCAGAAAGACTTTGAGAACTGGAAGAGAACAAAATGAGGAATCTGCCAGTAACTACCCTGCCATTACATATAAGACTTAAAATATTGTCCCCATCTAGGAGCAGGTATTTATGATAAATGTGACATGTGAAAGCAACACACTTTTAGGAAGTTTATATCTTTGATTCCCAACTATAAACAAGAATGACAAGCAACAAATCCCACAACAGGGCTAAATGTGCCAAGGCTGACTCATCTTAAACGTGTGCCTCTAAGCCCTCGCATCACTAGTGTGACACACACACACACACACACACACACACACACACACACACACACACACACACACACACACACACACACACACACACACACACACACACACACACACACACACACACACAGTGGTTGTTTCAGCACACAACTGAACAAACGAGAGTCAAATCCTGTTTGCCCAGAACTCTAATATCCTGGAATTTAATTTACAGCTATGTAGCTGAACCTGTTGGGGTTGGCCCATCACCTCTCAAGATAGTACAGTATGTCCTAAAATATGGTGATGATTCAGTACTACAATACAGTAGGTGCTGAGAATACTAGGAATGTCACTTTGTCATTCATACTGCAAAACTAGGGCTGCAAATCGATTAAAATATTTAATCCTGATTTATTGCATGATTGTCCATGATTAATTGCAATTAATCGCACATTTTCTCTGTTCGAAATATATAATACTTGGCAAAGTAAAAAATGGGGGCAAATATGCTTGCTTTATGCAAATATATGTATGTATTTATTATTGGAAATCAATTAACACAAAACACAAAACAATGACAAATATTGTCCAGAAACCCTCACAGGTACTGCATTTAGCATAAAAATATGCTCGAATCATAACATGGCAAAACTGCAGCCCAACAGACAACAACAGCTGTCAGTGTGTCAGTGTGCTGACTTGACTATGACTTGCTCCAAATTGCATGTGATTATCATAAAGTGGGCAAGTCTGTAAAGGGGAGACTCATGGGTACCCATAGAATCCATTTTCATTCACATATCTGGAGGTCAGAGGTCAAGGACCCCTTTGAAAATGGCCAAGCCAGTTCTTCCTCGCCAAAATTTAGCATTACGTTGTAACGTTCTTTAGCCCCCTTTGCGACAAACCAGTATGACATGGTTGGTACCAATGAATTCCTTACTTTTTCTAGTTACATATGATGTATCTTCACTCTAGCTTTATAACCGAGCACGCTAAAACCTCCAAAAGACCGATTGCGTTAATGCGTTAAAGAAACTAGTGGTGTTAAAATGATTCAAATTAAAAAAATCTAATTATTAATTATTTAAAGGTGCAGTATGTACAATTTAGCGGCATCCCGTGGTGAGGTTGCAGATTGCAACCAACTGATACTTCTCCCATGTGCCAAGCTTGTAGGAAAACTACAGTGCGACGCAAAAACGCGAATGGTCTTATCTAGAGCCAGTGTTTGGTTTGTCCCTTCTGGGCTACCGCAGAAACATGGCATCTGGCTCCGTGAAGAGGACCCGCTCTCTATGTAAATATAAACAGATCATTCTAAGGTAACGAAAACAAAACAATTCTTATTTTCAGGTGATTATACACTAAAGAAAACTATATACTATATTATATTCCATTTCTGCCAATAGAGCCCCCTAAATGCTACACACTGTACCTTTAAGAGGTTTACATTAAAGGTCCCATGTCATGCTCACTTTCAGGTTCACACTTGTATTTTGTCTTTCTAGTAAAACATGTTTACATGCTCTAATGTTAAAAAAAACTTTATTTTCCTTATACTGTCTGCTTGAATATACCTGTATTTACCCTCTGTCTGAAATGCTCCGTTTTAGCGCATTTCAACGGAATTGAAACAGAATTGTGTTGCTAGGCAACAGCTTGGGTCCATGTTTATTTCCTGTCAGTCGATGTCATTAACATACACTGCAACCAGGAAATAAACTGGGACACATTTAGAATGTTTACGTTTAAACCGTGTAATGGTCCAAATATTGTATATTTGTGACATCACAAATGGACAGAAATCCTGGCAGCTTGTTTCAAATGCAGAGTTTCTGAATACAGGCTGTGTGTATGTCCCCGTGGATTGAGCGTTTCGATCACAGCATTTATATAGGACTTAAGCCTGCTTTATAATAAAAAAACTTGAAAATCTCACTTTTTTGTAATATGGGACCTTTAAAAGGTTTACATTAATGTAAACAAGCGTAGCCTCCACATTGTTTACTTGGGGGGTAATCACACAGATAAGTTTGCTTTAACTTATGAAACTTGCTGAAAAAGTAGCCACCGTGATCGCGACGGACTATTACTGGATAAATGTTTAAAACATAGTGTAACAGTAGCACAAGAAGAGAGGAGTCATAAAGTCAACAAACTGCCTGAGTCGTGCCCATTTATACAGCAATATCTACCTAAAGGTTAAGCTAACATTAGCCAACATGAGCTTCTGGTCATACCAGACAAAGTGACACTGTAGCATCAACAAACCTGCAGATATTAAAAGGTGAAATGGTCAGTCTTTTCATTTGTAAAAAGAAGAATGTGTTATTTCTTCTTTCAAAAAGTTACAGTCTCCCTTTAAAGTAGCTTTAACTGGCAACTTTTCACATTCATAAGCAAATAAATTAACATGTGTTATGACTACTGGGAATATTTACTGAACAAATGTGGAGCTGAAGGAACTGCTTTCATGTAATCATCAAATGACACTTTTATGAGCAAATAAAAGAAACATGCAATGGGAATATTTACCACCCAGCAGCAGTGAATGAATGCTGGCTGTATAATGTATCAATTCCTTATATGGTAAACATGACTTGCTAATTAATATTCGTCTCATTAATGCGGAATGGATTTGAATGAGAAGTTAAATGCATTTATTTATGTGCTTGTGTTCCCAGAGATAAACTGCATTTAGCTTTAAGTGACTTTTCAACATAAACAGCGAGCGTGTTAATGTGTGTTAATGTGCACAGCCGTGCTAATTACGCCCCATTGCACAGCTGTGTGACAGAACATCATGTAACTGACGTAACTAACCTGTAAATGAGACTTTAAATGTTTTCTCACCTGATATTACACAATAATGATGTTTTATTTCACACAAAATCTATTTGCGGTATTATGACACAACATGCATTCATTCGGCATAGTTTAAATTTGCCCTTAGTTGATGTTATTGGTCATTTTTGTCATTAGTTTCAGGTGTACTCACTTCTTTCTCCAGTGGCACCTCGCCTCCTCTCTATTTACTTCCTGCTTCCTGATACACGTGTCTATGACGGTCTAAGCCCCGCCTCTCCTCGCAGCCTATTGGTCAGTCAGTTTGACAGCAGCACCAGTGGGAGGTGACTTAAAGCTGCAGTAGGTAGAATTGGAGCAAATGTGATTAAAATAAGTTATTTTTATAAAAAGGTCACTATATACTATATCCTCCTGAGACCCAGCCCATTGACATGTGTCCTCTGTAGTGGACATTTTGTCCACATGCATATTTTCTTACTCTTTTGACCTACTCTATCAACTCCTGGTGTATTGTAAAGAGGACATCCTAGGTTTTCCAGTGATATGGCATGTGGGGTTTTTTACATCAATTTGAATGTATTCTTGGTTTAATATTACTCTCCAGCCATAATCTGTTCATTTTTTTTTCACACTGAAATAGTCCTGTAGTCCACTACAGTGGACAATACAAATAAAGTTTAACAAGCCTAAATTGTTAAGATTTTCTTTTAACCCTAAATAGGAAGGAAATCACAAAAAAAAAAAGTAAATTGAAGACACTTTTTTAACTCGGTTCCCAGGAGGATATATAGTATTAGTACAGTATACATACCACACCAAAAACTGATAACTGCAATACACTGCATAATGACTGTGCAATATCATTATCATTATTACTACTCAGGTGTAATACTCAGGTGTAATTCATACTGTGCAATATTTTCAGGTGGAATTTCATTTCATTCTCACTGTGCAATATCATTTTCCACTTGTGCAATTTTGTTAATAGTCTGTTTATGGTCAATATTGTATATACTGCTCCTATTTTTATACTTCCTTCTATTTAAATGGTTCATATTTTTTTACACTTTGTTTAACTCGTTTTTTTACTGTGTTAGCTGATGCATCTTGTTTTTTGCACTATCCCCTTTGCTGCTGTACACTGCAAATTTCCCCACTGCGGGACTAATAAAGGAATATCTTATCTTATCTTATCTTATCCTGACAGTAGTGCATGAGACAGATAATCTGAAAAAAAATCATGCGCCTCTGTGTCCTTCGGTGTACTCCGGTGCTCCTAATGGCATCTGCTGGATTTCACATACCGGAGGAAAACAACCAATCAGAGCCGAGCTGGAGCCTTGCCGTTTCTGAGCAGCTGTCAATCACTCGCCAATTCCGATCAAACGGACAAACTAGGCAGCGCTGATCAAATGTGAATCAATATTCTTTTACTGTTATGCCTGTTTCTCGCATTAAATGTTTTTAGAATCATCTTGTAGTGTACTGTTTAGCTATAAAATGAGAAAGTTTGTGACCCGGCAGAAATGTTGAGATCAGTTGAGAAAATACCAAGCACCGCTCACCCGCCGGAGCAAATTTTCTCATTTAACAGCTAAACAGTACACTACAAGATGTTTCAGAAAACATTTGAGGAGAGAAATAGGCATTACAGTAACAGAATATTGATTCATATTTGATCAGCGCTGCCTAGTTTGACCGTTTGATTGCAGTTTGCGAGTGATTGACAGTTGCCTCCTTTCAATGAACAGCCAATAGGAAGGCTCTATTTCTGAAATGACCTGTGATTGGCCTGAAGATTTTTTTAAGCCTGAAAACAGAGCCATGAGGAGGTGCAGAAGTCTAGTTTTCTCTCAGAACATTTGAATTACAATATGCTGAAAGGTTATTATGGAGTTTTTGCCCAATGATGCAAAAATATTCTGCCTACTGCAGGTTTAATTCATTCAAATATTATGAAAAACGCCACAGAACAGTTTGGAAAGCTGAGGTAGTTCTGTACTTTTTTTTTTACATACAAGAAACATAAAGTGCAAGAGCATTTCACTGGCTTATCAGGGATTAAATCGAACATATCCTAGTCAGTTAAAACAAAACTCAAATCTGAAAATAGATTTTTGAAACCTGGAAGGATTTAATGAGACTATACAGGAGAAATGATGGCAAACAAAGACAGCAAAATGCTACAAGAGGTTTCTTATGTTTATGCAGCAGCATCACTCTGCCACAGGTCTGTGGGGGGGTGGGGGGGATGAGTGGGGGAGGGAGGGTGGGGGGTGTATGCCTGGTTTAGACAGTAGTGGAATGTAGCCATTTACTAGATACTGTGCAACTAGGTGCTGTACAAATTTGAGATACTTGTACTTTACTATGAAGTTTCCATTTGATGCCACAATATTCCCATATTACTGAGTTTATATAGTGACTTTGCTGTTGTAAACATTACTGTTGCTGCTCTAGAAACATTTAGTTATATTTAAAATATAAATAAATTCTGATCCCGTTCTGAATTTATTCTTTTTTTAAATTATATATTAAATAGTAATTATTTAGTAATGAAAATAACCTATAAGACTATTGATTAAGAACCAAACTAATAAGGAGTATCGATAAGAGTAGTGGCATATATAAAATCCCAATGATACCCATCTCTACTTGTGTTATGAATAAGTTATGATCGTATTTTGTTATTGCCAAGCATTACGTTCCTCTGACCTTGAGTAAAAATCTGATTCAGACCTTTGAGGGATACGTTTGAGAACCCTGCACTACATTCATAAAACAGCTTTTCAAATTATAATATGTTGTATTCCTATGGATTATATTACACACAGTACTAGTATTAGAATTTGAATTATTAAGTACATGTTGTCAAAATACTACTTTAATGCTGACTTGTTTTGTAATTTTGCACTGTGGCAATATAAGTTTTACTTGAGTACATTTTTTTTTTTTTGGGTGCACGTGTGTGTGCATGTGTGGACTTTCTGCTGGCTTCTGACAAGGAACAGATTCCGAGGATGTTGCTGGGGAATTTCCTCTTCCCAGTGGAAGATTCCAGGATTGCTGCTCTCATTCATCTCTCAGTGGTAATTCCTAGGCATGTTGACCTATAACCTGTTGACCGATCATCTGTAACTGATTCAACTCTTCCACTAAGCACTAAATTACCTGTTTCCAATCATTTCTACTCTTGTTTTTTCGATAATCCATATAATTTATACGTTTCCTGTAAAGCACTGTAGCAATGACTCTCTAACATTGGTGGTTATATATGAATCAAAATGGTATAATCATCACCATCCAAACACATCTGATATGTTTGTACCACAGCAGCCAATTTATGCAGATTAAAAGATACTGTTTCTATTTTGTTCTGAGGAAAGTTGACTGATTTTGAAAAGGTTTTTGTTAAGGAAATTAAATTAAGGGAGTGAATTCTTTGACATTTATAAAATCATGACCGTGACTCAAAATGCAATATATCTTATGTATCCATGTCACTATGATCTCTCTGAGGATAAGATGATCTCCTTCAATGGATTTCTGTCCTTGCAGGATTAGTGAACAGCTGTGCATAACGGCGGCTCAAGAAAGAAGCTGTTTCTCTTTGATTCCGAGGAACTGACGGATGTTTACCTCTGATGTGTTAGACCCCTGCTGTTTTTATGCTAATGCAACTGCAAAACTCCTGCATTGGAAATATCCCTACATGACGTCACGCTGCATATTTTTTGGGCTGTTTTGCATCATAATAATAACAGGAATACACCACCAAAGGAAAATTCACCTTGGTGCCTCTAGCCTTTTTCTTTTTACAGTGTTAAAGGAATAGTTTTGAAGTGGGGTTGTATGAGGTACTTATCCATAATCAGTGTATTACCTACAGTAGATGACGGTCAGCATGCTCCCAGCTTGGAGAAACAGACAGGAGTACCGACACCGGAGCGAAGCAATACAGTGCTGTGGACGGGGAAGACAGAAAAACATATTTCAGCCACTTAAAATACTCCGGTGCTCATGTCTGTTTCTCGATGCTGGGGGCACGCTGACCGTCATCTACTGTAAGTAATACACCTAATATGGATAAGTACCTCATACAAACCCACTTCAAAACAACCGCACTATACCTTTAATACATTTTTGAGTATTTGTTATCCATTGGGTGTCTTGCTTTAAATATTTGCTGAAATCACCAACCATTAGGGAACATGTTAATATGCCACCCTGGATACAATAAATCCATCCGCTAATGTATTTATATCATGTTTCGACAGCCGTATCCATTTTATTAACGAAACACAGATGTTACAGTGCAGTTTGGATTATTGTTCCACCAACATTCCTTTAAATATTTCACATTTCTGTGTTGCAATTGCAGGAAGCCCGATTTGTATTACTCATGAGTGACTCTGGGTTTATAGGCAGTGTTGCTGGGAAACAAAAAAAGATGAAAATAAGCAGATACCCAGAAACAATAAACAAGATAATAAGACATGTGGAGTTTCCAGATTTCATCTGTGGCATCCTCTCACTTCCAAGTATGATGAAAGCAGTTGGTGCAGCGTGCTATTCCTCCATATGCGACATCTCTTACTGAAAATGATATCTTATGAAACAATTTTGTCAAAGCTACAATAACATTGTGTGATTCACATTTTGCTGGAATTATATTATTGCATGCACGCTGCAGATGGTCTCTGTGTTTCATTTAGGGCTTTTTATTTTTAGAAGCATGGCTCTATGGATGGCAATGTTGGTCTGTTAGTTGCTCAACCACTTTGGTTCAGACTGAAATGTCTCCAAAACTATTGGATGGATTGCCATGAAATTTGCTACATAGTCCCCAGAGGATGAATCCTACAGATATTGGCGATCTCTTGACGTCTTCTGTAGTGCGATCATGCGTTCGACATTGTCAGTTCAGATTTAAACATCTTGTCAAGTATATTCAAGGTTCCTTGAGGATAATTCCTAATGACTTTGGTGATCCTATAACTTTTACTCTAGATACACCAGCAGATTAAAATTTGTATTCATTGAAAAAGCTTGACAGCTATCAGATGGACTGGCACATCTTTTGTTTTTTGTTTTTTTACATTATGACATTCATGGTCCCAGAGGATGACTCCTACAGACTTTGTTGATACCTGAATTTTCCTCCAGTGCCATCATGAGGTTGAAATTTTAGTTTTTTCGTGAAATGTCTTGGCTACTTTTGGATGGATTGCTGTAAAATTTGCTACAGATATTCATGATCCCTTGAGGATGAATCCCAAGGACTTTGGTCTTCTTCTAACTTTTCATCTAGCACCACAATGAGGTTGATATTTTCGGTTTTGAATGACATATCTTGGAAGATTTGCCATGAAATTTCCTGACATTTCATCTAGCATCATCATCAGGTTATTATTATATAGAATATACAGTATATTATATTTTCAATTTGTAAATACTTTGGTTTATGACCAATAACCTGCATAACTAATGACATTCCCATCAGCTTGAGCTCTACTTTGTGTTTAGAGCTAATTTAAAAGTTTTAGCAAGCTAACACGCAAAACTAAGATGGTGAACATGGTGAACATTATTATACCTGCCAAACATCATCATGTGAGTATTGTCTCTGTGTGCATGTTAGCATGCTGATGTTAACATTTAGCTCAAATCACTAGTATACCTATTGTATACACACCCTCACAGAGCTGCTAGCATGGCTGTAGGTGCATCCATTTAGAATGTTATCAGCTGATTGAATGGGCGTTTTCTAATGCTCCAGATGGCCAAAACTGCACCTACCACGTTGTGAAAGTGAAACTTAACGTAGTGCATTGAAACAAAACAACTTTAGGTTTTAAGCAACAAGATTACTTTGTTAGATTTAGGAAAAGATCATGGTCTGGGTTAAAATAAATACATTTGTTACATAACTTACGTACATGGAATTACAAAAGCAACGTTACGGTAAAATAAGTCAATGCGGACTTTCGGTTTCATACGGGACACAAACAACGGCCTCCTGGGTGAAGGTTCTGTGTTTGTTTGAACCATCGATCCACCCCATCATTCTGCCTTGGAGTTGTCCTCTTGTATTCGCATCGGTGATCAACCATGTGAGTAGAGGATAACGGCCTTCTGAACCTACTGGTAGGTGTAGCAGGCCTCTTCTAACCCATATCTATGAGGCTGATTATTCCCATTCAATCGGCTGATATCATTCAAAAAGGGTGGTAGACTTGTAGGTTTACATTTACATTTTGAGTTTCAGGCATCATTATCTCATGCTCATCACACTACAAGACGGGAATAAGCATCTAATTCAAACAAATTTGCTTTTAGTGTTCACTAGAAAGGAGTACATAGTTCAAAGCCACAGCTGTCTGACAGCTGAAGAAAAAATGTTGTGAGATGGTGAAGAGAAAGGACAGTCATTGGAGGGAAAATAAGACCTCACAGAGTACTTCTTAAAAGATTCTTTTCTGATAAACCCTTAGCCTTGAGTTTGGCAGTGTGAAAGATGTCTTCCGTTTGATTCCACATGGCTCGTCCTTTTCTGCTCCAGTCCACGTGGATCTGGATGCCAGCATGTCCGTCTGAACACCTCTGTGAAATATTGCCCGTGAAATACGAAGCTGTCAAACGTCTCAAAATTTAGCACCATGAAACAGCGTTTCCAGTGATGTTTTTACGGGGGGGGGGGGTGGTGGATGGGGGGTTGGGGTGGAGAGGTGGGCTCTGCCGTATGAAGTGTTAGTCTCCGGGGGGAAGTTAAGCCTCAACCTAATCAGGAGTTTAGACTACAAAGGCATTTTTTTTCCAGTTAATTGGAACCAGTCAAAAGCCAGAGTGAAGGTATGTCTTGAAATATCTCCAAGGAAATCTGTGGCATCTGATGTATGAGCTCTCAGATATGGTCCCTGAAATGAGATAAATTCACTAGATAAAGGTTGAAGTGATGGAGAGAATCGACTAGTTTAGATTGAGTGTTGATGGTGGGTGGCGGAAACGCGCTGGAGGTTTTCTGGGGGACGTTCCCGGGGTATTCCAGCTATGCGTGTCAGTGCGGCAACAGGACAGAGGTCATCTCTCAACCAGAGTCTTTAATCTTGCTACCCCCCGCTCCCCCCCATTCTTTCCAATCTTCCCGTCTCTCTCCTTCTCCTCTTTTCCATCTTTTTCCTTTCCGCTCTTGTCTCCCTTTCACCTTTTCGCTTTTCCTCCGTCACCTCCTCCTTTTGTGGAGCCAGAAAAACAAGGTGGAAGAGTTCGAGGAGGATGGAAGGAGTCGAGGAATCAACAACAGCATCCGCATGTCAAATGTCAAAAAACAAAAAGCCCTGAAAAAACACACAGCAGACTTCTCTTTCCTGTCGGCAGATTTACTCAGTCTGGGTTGTAAAGGTGGGTGGCCAGCGCAACGAGATAGTGATATTATCTGTGTGTTTAGGTTTAGTTATATGACCCCCCACTGAACTGTGAAGGAGCGTAGGGGTGGAGTGTTGGGAGACAAAATGGATGGAGGGGAGGGCGGGGGGGTGAAGTAAACAGAAGCAGAGGGGAGAGAAGAAAGAGTGGAAAAGAAAAAAGTTATGAAAACAAAAGTATTGTAGCAGATGGGGCCAGGGTTTACCTTGGAAACAGCGTTACGGCGGAGGAACTGGGGGAGGAGGCGTGAGCCAAGCTGGAGTTTATCACAATCTCTGGAGACTGATGAACAAGGGGTGGTGGTGGTGGGGGTGGTGGGAGTTGGGGGGGGGTCCACACACACAGCAGCAGCAGACACACTCCTCGCACACTGTGGGGGGAAGAGATATAAAAGGGCTCCCAGAGAGAAAGAGTGGTCAGGGAAGCGTCCGAGTAGCCGTCCTCCAGCTTATTTCCACACTGCTGTGCGTCACTGAGTGTGTTTACGCGTGTGCACGTGGGTATCAGAGAGAAGCGTGTCGACTACTCCACCACAAAGGAATAAACTTTGACAGTTTTTTTTTTTTTTTTTTCTCAAAAGATAAAAGGTGGTGACTGGATGGGGGGAGTTGAAGAGTTGCTGAAGCCTGGCTGCTCTTGAACCTGAGAGCGCTGTTTGATTTCCAGGTTTCTCCGTTGAGTTGTTTACTCCTCTCTCTCTCTCTGAGAACTTTATACTTCCACCACGGGTAGTCAAGAGGTGACTGTTGAGCTGTTTGCAGATTTTGCATTTGTATTCTCTTTTTCTGATTGATTATTTGCAGCAGAATGGACGCCTCGTTTGTATCAGATATGGACTACAACCAGACATATATGGATGATCATTTTTTCCTTGAGGACCATATCGATGGCTTTGGGATCACCATGGCGATACTTTACTTGGTGGTTTGCATCCTGGGACTAGCCGGGAACTCCCTCGTCATTATTGCCATTTTGAAATTGGACAAAATGTCATCTTCCACAACGGTGTACATTTTCAACCTGGCACTGGCCGACGGACTCTTCATGGTCGGCCTTCCCTTCATAGCGAGCCAGAACTTCCAGAATCACTGGATCTTCGGTGACGCCGTGTGCAAAGTGGTCATGGTGCTGGACGGAATCAACCAGTTCACCAGCGTCTTCTGTCTGACGGCGATGAGCATCGACCGCTACATGGCGCTGGCCGACCCGCTCCGGTTCGCCCGTTGGAGGACGCCGCGCTGGGCCAAGATCGTTTCCGCGTTCCTGTGGCTCTTCTCGCTCCTCACCATCCTCCCCATGGCGCTCCACTTCTCGGCCGATCGAGGCCTGTGCATACCGGACCTGGTTTCGGACGCCTGGTGGCTCGGCGTCCTGTCTTACACCTTTGTCATGGGGTTCGCCTTGCCGTTCACGGTCATGACGGCCTCCTATGCGGCGCTGCTGCTCACCCTGAGGTCCCAGCGGCTCCGGGCGGCGACGCCGAACCCCGAGAGCCAGCGGCTGGAGCAGCAGGTCACCAGGATGGTGGTCGCGGTGGTGGTGGTGTTCGGGATGTGCTGGCTGCCGTTTTACACCTTCAACTTCTGCTCCTTGCATCAAACTGGCCTGGTGTTGACCTTCGCCAGAGCCTTTGAGTTCGTCGTCCTGCTGTCGTACTCGTGGAGCTGCGCCAACCCCATCCTCTACGCCTGCCTTTCCGACACCTTCAGGAGGCACTTCCGCACGCTCCTCTGTCCCGCCGCCAAGTCGTCTCCCAGCATGCAGTGCAACACCGAACGGTATGACTTAAATGACACAGGTGTGCGGGATGTGACCATTCTTGCATAGAGAGAGAGACGATGAAAAACTGACTCACCATTTTACTCCATTTCCTGTCACGATGCACCGCATGATACTTTTCACCTTCTTATTTACTCGTTTGATGGTTCGTAGATTTGTGATACATTCTGATTTTATGATTTTTCCACTTACATTGGAATGTATTGAAGTTGTACATATTTTTTTGTCCTATGTGATCAGATTTGCGGAATTTGAGGGACTTTTGTTCACCGCTGTCTCATATGTTTGATCAGGTGTTTGTAGAGATTGAGAGGTTTTCAGTGCACTTGTGTTAATCACTCAGTTCACTGTTTGAGTACAGACTGTGCATCTTTATCCACTTCTCCCTGTGGAAATGAAAAAGTTTGCAGAATTGCCAAAAAAGAAGAAAAGTACTCATCAAACAGCATAATTCAAATTGACTTTCCAGAACACAAATCCCCCTGTGTTGACAGAGTACGCGCTCACCTCCCGCTCTGTCTGACTCAGACCAGTTGTACAATTTGTCTTCCAATAACTCTGCGACCTGCTCCGATGCACTTCCTGTCTTACAGCATCTCACCAGAACTAATGAAATGAGACACAAGAGGGATGAAGTGTGGACAGGTGGAGTGTAAACAGAATAACATGGGTCACATGCCTGTGGCCAAACACCAACACAAAGACACGCTCAGACAGCTCCTCCACTCCCACAGCTGGATTATGTCCTAGTGGCTTTAAATGTGTGTGTGTGTGTGTGTTTGTGCCTGGGTGGCCATGTGCATGCACCTGCACACATGCATGCTGGGAAGCCACGGGCGTACTGTGGTATTTTGCTCGAGCCTGACTTACTTAAGAGGCTTTCCATTTTTAAGGAAAGGTGAACACATTTAACAACACGTTTGCTCTAAAATGGATTTCGGCACTTTGGCTTAATGTTTGCCTTTAGCATAAAAAAACCCTCTAAAATGTCACCAGTTGAGAAATTTAAAAAGCAGTCTCGGGTTTAGCATGATGAGAAAGAATTTTGACGGACATAACGGAAAAGCTTTCATAAAGTCACACAGAGGCATGTAATCCACCAAGGTAATGTTTTCATTTACAGTAATAGCAGTTACACGCTTCTCAGTGATGTGGCTTTGGCTTTAAAGGGGAACACCGACTAAATTAAGAATTCCAATATGTTATTTACATAGCTGAGGAAAGTTAAATCAATATTTGTGAACATGAGCTCCTCTCTCTCAAAGCCAGAAACCAGAGATCTCAAACTTGTGATGTCATAGGGTTTAAAGTCTGGAGCTGCTCCATAGACAATGAATGGGAGGCTGATTTTGTTTTCTTTTTTTATAGACGAAAATGAGCTTTATTCTATTGTAGTGTCCTTGGTTGTGAAACAGAAAATGTTCCCATATACTCAGAACATTTCCCTAAGTGCTCTCAGTGTCATCCAAAACATCTTTCTCCATTCATTGTTTATGGAGCGGTTCCACACTTTATACCCTATGACATCACACGTTTGAGTTTTTAGTGCTATAGTTTTTTGGATTTGGAAGAGAGTTCTTCATGCTTAATAATATTTTTTTGTACTGTCTTAGACCATAGGAATAACATGTATGAATTTTGAAAATGGGCATAGTTCCCCTTTAATACCCCCTTCTCCTTGGAATTAACATGCATCCTGGGGGGTTTAAATAATCAAAAAGACAGAAAAATCCGGTATAAACACACCCAAAATAGATCCAATCACAGCATTTAGCCAGGAGATAAACAGATACACATTTTTGTGCACAGATGCAACGAAAAAGTAAGACATGTACAAACAGCCTTGTCCAAAGTGGATTGTCAGAACAGATGTTGAACAGTCAATTATCAGTGATGTAAATATGTATAAATGAGAAAATGATGCATGTGTGGGACAATCTGTATTTTGTAGACAGAAACATAAATGTGCTGGAATGTGTACCAGAAATATGAGTGCCTTGTTTTAAATTTCAATGTTATCCATTTATACCACATCTAAACACACAAAAAGACATGTTTTGTGAAGCCAGTTGTGTCATGAGTTGTATTTAGGCTGCTGACCAAGACATGGGACTGGGACTCCACTTATATTGATCATATAGCCACTCTATATACTGTATATGAGCATTTCTCAGATGCTATTGACTGTAAATAAACATAGTTGCTTGTGTTTTATTTGTTTCTGTTTCCATATTTCAGTATTAAGGAATGAACCACATACTCTGTTTTCTTGTACGGATGGTAGGACATGTTAAGAAAAGATCAATAAATTACCACTATGAGTCTTACTAATTTCTGACAACCCTGTCACTCTTGGAAGTGATAGTAATAGTGGAAAGTTACTAAGTACATTTACTCAAATACTGCACTTTAGTACAGCTCTGAGGTACTTGTACTTTACCTGAGTATTTCTATTTTGTAATACTTTTATTCCACTGCACTGCAGGGGGAAATATTCTACTTTTTACTCCACTACATTTTTGGACAATCACAGTAACTAGTTATTTCTCAGATTAAGATTTTATGTAAAAAAAAACAAAAACATACAGCAATGGAAAGGAGCTGAGTACATTTACTCAAATACTGCAGTTAGTTACCATTTTGAGGTACTTTATTTGAGTATTTCCATTTTATGCTACTTCTTACTATACTTCTACTCCACTACATTTCAGAGATAAATATTACACCTTTCACTACTTTTATCTAACAACTACTAGTTATTTTACACATTACAATTTTACACACAAAGACATAATGATCATATAATAAAAGAATGTATTGTTATAGATTAAATTACCACACAGCAACATATAAAATATCTAAAATCAGCTCCACCTTGACCAGCAATAACATTAACATGCTCCTTACATGTTAATAATAATCCAACGATACAAAGAGTATAATAACACAACACTCTGAAAACGGCCATTCTGCATAACAATTACTTTGGTATATTTTGTTGTAAATAGTTCTATATTTTTATTTAAGTAACATTTTTAATGCAATACTTTTGCCTGATATGAGTATTTAACAGTGGGGTACTGCTACTTTTACTGATGTGCAAAATA
This sequence comes from Sebastiscus albofasciatus, assembly GCA_916701655.1. Lineage (NCBI taxonomy): Eukaryota > Metazoa > Chordata > Actinopteri > Perciformes > Sebastidae > Sebastiscus > Sebastiscus albofasciatus. Next base: position 5,519 of record CAKAOI010026503.1, on the reverse strand, counting down.
CAATATATTAACAATTAAAAAAAAATAAATATTTAACAAATTTATTTGAATTAAACCAAAAGTTTCCAACTTTTTCAGCTTGTGAAAAAAAGCATCTACTTGGGGAACCTTGTCACTTTGTCAGATGTCTATGAGTTGTAAGCAGTTCCAGAGATTGACCCTCTAAACTTAGACGGTTTCATTAAAATAACAGTTTTAAAGGTCCCATATCGTGCTCATTTTCAGGATCATACTTGTATTTTGTGTTTCTACTAGAACATGTTTACATGCTGTAATGTTCAAAAAACCCTGTATTTTCCTTATAACGTTGCCCTGAATATGCCTGTATTTACCCTCTGTCTGAAACGCTCTGCTTTAGCGCAATACGACAGAATTGCGACGAAATTGCAACAGAATTGCGTTGCTAGGCAACAGCTTGGGTCCATGTGTACTTCCTGTTAGCTGATGACATTCACATACACTGCAACCAGGAATAAACTGGGACACATTTAGAATGTTTACGTTTAAATCTGTGTAAAGGGTCTAAATATTGTATATTTGTGACATCACAAATGGACTGAAATCCTGACAGCTTGTTTCAAAAGCAGAGTTTCTGAATACGGGCTGTGTGAATTTCCCTTTGGATCGAGCATTTCGATACTTTCACAGTATTTATACAGGACTTAAGCCTGCTTTGTAATAAAAAAACATGAAAATCTCACTTTTTTAAAATATGGGACCTTTAAGTTCAAATGACCCAATATTTCAGAAAGAAACTAAAATGATCAGAAAAGTCCAAATAATTAATACAGATTTGTGTAGCAAAACTTTATCTTTTCTTCTTTCCGAGCCAACTGATCATCTCACGACCCCTCAGATTTATTGCTTGACCCTTTGAAGGGGGCCGACCCCTTGTTTGAGAACCACTATAGGCTAAACTAACAGTCATTAAAACTGGCTCCGCTTACACCAACTACAACAGTAAAAATACTGCTTTCACATTGATGCGTCAGTATTAACAATCTAAAAAAAAAAAATACCCCCAAAACCCAGAGTATTTTCACATTGTTGTATTGGTACTTTTAGAATCTTAACACATCTTCCCCCACTGCAATAACCAGCCACTACATAGGGGCTCTATTTAAAAAAAATAACAGGTTAGCAAACTGAGTGTCTCCTGGAGCGTCTGCTTCAGTACATCCCCAGGTGGGGAACTGGAAAAACTGTAAATGTCAAGCCTGCTTGCTGAGACCCACTTGTGTCTTCCGGCTTGTTTTTAAAAGAGCTAATAAAACCTCTGCCACATCCTACTGGAAGTTTTAAAGACGTTCATGTGCCAACGGCAAAGAAGAATTTGACGGACAGAAGGGAATTGTGTCAGCCCAAAAGCACAAAACACTCACAACGAATTTCATTGCACAACTAAAATATGTGTCATATTAAAACAGTTTTGACATGATATCACAGGGCCTAATTAGATACGTATAGTGTCATCTCGAGTTTTAATATACTTACAGTTTAAGGTTAATTACATTACATCTATTTCACATCTAAATGTCTGCTTGTATTGGCCAGTAAATTAATATTTGTCTCATGTCAGGCTTTATGTTTATAATTTCACCTTGGAATCTTTCTTACACTTCTTTTATAAAACAAAAATATTCATATGAAATTACTATAACCATATCTGTCTTCATTGTTAAGCATTGAATAGAGTGCAAAAATAAATAAATCATAATCACTTAGTTTTTGTGCTTTTCCAACCTGCAGTTACCGCCTCAAAAAGCCATGTTTAAAAAAGCTGAGTAACGAGGTGTTCGGGTTTACCTGAGGGTGTCACCGAGTTCGTGGTCATGTTATCTGTCTGTGAACATCGAGGTAGGTGGGGGGGTGGCGCGGTGGGGGGGTGGCGCGGTGAGGTGATGGAGTTCAGGCAGGGGAGAGTTGAGGGCATGTGTACTATATTGTGTCATAACCCCGTTGGCTGCAACACCACAGCTGAATATTTAACCCAAAGAACTAGAGCCTTGAGATGCACTTTTTGTGACGGCCACTAGATGCTGGCTTTGTGTCTAATGTGTGTCTTGATCTTAATTATTAGGTTTTCCATTATAGGAGGATATCAGTGCTAATGGTCTTATTAAAAAAATTCTGAGATTCTTCAGACTCCAACAGCAAAAAAACAATGAATTTTTAAATGAGGGGCCTCATGAGCAGGCCCACCATGTGTCTTGCTTGTGCCACAGGACAAGATGATCTCCAAAGGTCGCCCCAGCAGATTATTTAAAGGTCGGAGGGCCCTTTTGGCTTGCAGTGCATCTCTCTCTAGTCTGTCTGTCTTGCAAACCCTTCTGGGCAGGGCATCTCAAGCCCGTTAATTACCAACGCTTTGTCACAGCCCTTGGCGTGTGAAACCAACGTACCCTTTTGGCACCCTTTAGTGCCCGTATGAAATGCATTTCCATTAAATCTGGAGTAGGCAGAATGTTTTTGGCATCATTGGGCAAAACCTTCCATAATAACCTTTCAGCATATTGTAATTCAAGTAATTCAAGTGTTCTGAGAGGAAACTAGACTTCTGCACCTCCTCATGGCTCTGTTTTCAGGCTTTAAAAAATCTAGCCTGTGACGGGAGACTATGACCAATCACAGGTCATTTCAGAGAGAGAGAGAGCGTTCCTATTGGCTGTTCATTCAACGGAGGAGCTGACAATCACTCGCAAACTCCGATCAAACGGTCAAACTAGGCAGCGCTGATCAAATACAAATCAATATTCTGTTACTGTAATGCCTATTTCTCACCTCAAATGTTATCAGAAAGCGCACTGTTTAGCTGTAAAATGAGAAAGTTTGCACCAGCTGGTTCACAAACTTTTTCTCATTTTACAGCTAAACAGTACGTTTCTGAAAACATTTGAGGTGAGAAATAGTAATAATAATTTAGTAAAAAATACTTTTTTTTAATCATATTTGATCCAATTCCACTTGCTGCAGTTTTAACTACAATATAAACCCATCTGCGGCAATAGTAAATACTCAAAGAAAGTGCTCCGGGAGTGTAGGGACATAAATTTAAAGAGCGCAAAGACACAGGGCGGGTGGGAGTGTGAGGTGGATGGGTCCCATGACGCAGGGCTTTCATTCAGGAGACCTCTGTTTTCCTCCCATGAGTGAAAGGACCAGTGTGTAACATTTAGGGTGATCTATTGGCATAAATGGAATATAAAACTATAATGTATAATCACCCAAAAATTGTTCCCTTTACAAATGTAGTCATTTTAAGCCCAACCGAGTGTTTTTGTTTAATTCACAATGGCATCTCTTGGTCTGTCTGTGTCTTCCAGGGCCATTCTGTGACTTTGTGGCAAAAGTGAGAGTGAAATACAATTACTTATTAAATTTGATTACCGCCAACAGTGTTCATAAACTGCAGCTCGGAAAACATAACCGCAACTTCTGTGGGGGACCATTCCAGACAATATATATATATGGGTGTGATGGCTGCTCTCCTCATTGGCGCACACATTTTAAAACAAGACAATGATGATCTAGTCTCTCAGTCAAGGTTTAGTTACAACTCTGGACTAATGCAAGATGGAGAGCAATGGGTTGACATTGATTATTGATTAAGTATTGCATTTAAAACCTTGGATGCATATCTCTCAGGAAATAATAACCAAGTATTCAACAAAGCCATAGTATAAATAGTATCTTATATTTGAACACACTGGGGTGTGACTATGTGCGATGGCAAATGGTTTACATGGCTCACAGGTCAGGTATGAGGGCCCCCTTAGCAGGATTTTGCTTTGGGGGCCCAGGGAGGTCACGACACAAAACAAAAATTTGCTTTTTAATGCTATAAAAACAACCAGCTGTGGTGACAAAAGCAGGAAATACCAACCAAATACCACCAGCATGTGGCGGATTGTTCAATTAACCACCATGCAATCGAGCGTGCTGAATGATTCCAGATTTACGATGGATTCCAGCGCCACAGTCCAAGAGGTCACGCTAATTAAAAGAATTGTGTGTGTGTGTGTGTTTGTGTGTGTTCTTCGTGTGTGTGTTGGTCTTAATTAATGCACTGGCAGACAGCGACAGAGTTATTTTCATTGGTCTTCTTTACTCTGACTGATCCCACCTTCACCCTCTACGTGATTAAGACCAGATGCAAACTGCCTGAGAGGTTTCACAGTAAAGGATATTGATGAGACCCCTGAGAGTTTCTGTGTGTGTGTGCGTGCGTGTGTGTGTGTGTGTGTGTGTGTGTGTGTGTGTGCATGTGTATTTGTCAATGACATGATTAGAGGAACGGATCAACATAGGTCAGTTATGTAATTTACATAGTCCACTCCCTGGCAGGCATTTCCTACTTGTGTCTATTTTTCCTTTTTCTTCTTTGTTCTTCTTCTCCATTCCTGTCATTCCCTCACCTCATTACCCAACAATGGATTTATCTCTTTAAATCTCTACTTTCCATTTCATTCTGATTGTGCAACAGGGCTGACAATGGCCCAAAATTTACATGTTAATGACAAAAACAAGACACTGCTGAGCCAGGGTTGCGGAATTGCAGGGGACAGACAGCAAACAGAGCCAGCCAGGAATTATTAGCACTTTGCTGTGTTCTTGGCAGACACAAAATGTGAAATGTAAACTGAGTTTTGCAAAGGTTTTAATTAATTTGACAAAGGAGAGGACAGATGGAGCTTTGCTTTATTACAACACATCCTCATACCTAAATGACAGAATTAGGTTGTTTGCCAATGACTCCCAAAACGACACATACGCCGGCTGGAGAGAACCAGAGACAGGCTCATGTTGTGAAACGGTCGCAGTATTAAATACATGGTTAACATTGTGAATTTAATCAAAAGGACTTAGTTAGATTTAAGGCTGGCCCACACTAAAAGATTTTCCACATCTTTACAGATGTGGAAAATGTGAGAGACCCCATATAATGAAATGTTATGATAAATTTAACAGTTTTGTTCCTATAATGTGTGGAGAGAAATAATTTGGCGAAAACAGCAAACCAAAGTCCTGTGTTATGATGCACTAATTTCTTTATGACTCACTAATTATTATAGATTATCTAGTGATAATAGTATTATCTGCAGTACTAATGCAATAGAAGGCGACTGAGTGCATGATGATGGTCATCTGCAGAGGCTGCTTCTGAGGCTCAGGCCCAGATTCAGTTGAGTGAAGAGCACACACTATATAGGAAGAAAAAACTCCTAATACCCATTTCATTCATGTGACATGTGACACTTGAGTTGTGTTTTTGACATGATTGATAAGGTTAATGCACCCGCTTCGAATGTTATCAGCCCATTAAATGGCCGTTATCAGTTGTCGTCGGGAGCATAGATGTGAGGAGGTATGGACCTACTCTGCCTCCTAATTGGCTCAGTAGGCTGTTATCATCTATTGGTTAGCTGGAACACGACACGGAGGTTCAAAATTGTTAGGCGGTGACCTTTATTGGCTGTAGTAATTATGATGGGAGCAAAGGAGGAAGTCAGGTGACACAG
>CAKAOI010026502.1:17283-36856 GCA_916701655.1 Sebastiscus albofasciatus | reverse complement strand
CACACACACACACACACACACACACATTCATGCAAGCACATTCAAGCACTGCAAACCCATCTTACACACACACAAACACCAGTAATACACATAAATGCATACACACACTGTCTGCCTTTAAAGGGAAAGTAACGGATGTGTGAGGAGCTGCTTGTTCAGGTGTGGGTGTGTGTGTGTGTGTGTGTGTGTGTGTGTGTGAGGCTGTGACAGTGTTGACTGAGCGAGCAGGAACCAAACAGCGACCAAGTTATCTCTGTGTGTGTGTGTGTGTGTGTGTGTGTGTGTGTGTGTGTGTGTGTGTGTGGACATGTGTAAGAGGGCAGAGGTCATGACAACAGCCCCCAGGTTCAGAGGTTCAGCTGAGGTCCTGAGAGAATCCCCTATCTCTGCCTGATAAGACTGCAAAACAGCACAAATACACCGGATGTGTGTGTGCGTGTGTGTGTGTGTGTGTGTGTGTGTGTGTGGTGTGTGTCTGTTTGTGTGTGAGGAGCAGAGCAACTGTTTAGCTGCAGTCCTTTCCCATTTGTGCATATTTGGCTGAGAGACAGATGATGGTGACGATGAGGAGGAGACTTGAGACTCTTTATTACCTCTTGGGGACGTTACGTGGACATACTGGTACTTCCTTAAAAGTGGCCATTATTATTTTGACCAACCTAATGAGAGTGGTAACTCTTTGAATATGTTGTAGTGCCGGGGGGTTTGAGTGATATGTTGCCTTGGTATACCCAGGCATAGAGTATTTTGAGTTTTCAAGTGTTGGGTGTTTCACGACGCGCGGGTACGGGTACTGTATAAGGGGAAGTAAAGCAATATGCTTCATTATCCTCACAAAGTATTAAAGTGATAGTTTGGGTGTTTTGATGTAGGGTTGTATGAGGTATTTATCCATAGTAGGTGTATTACTTACAGTAGATGGCGGTCAGCGTGTCCCCAGCTTGGAGAAACAGACAGGAGCACCGACACCGGAGCAAAGCAATACAGTGCTGTGGATGGGGACAGCAGAAAAACGTATTTAAGCCACCTAAAAGAAAGGCTCACCTAAAGAAACCGATATCCGTTTCAGGGTACGCTATATTCAGAACTGAACTGAAAGTGAAACGTATCAATACTGTTTCTGTCATCTGTTTGTTTAAGCTGATCAACCTGTGGAGAAACGCAACCCCACGTCACACTGTGGTGGGGCACTCAGTGGTCATCAGTGATGCTAGGTGTGGTCAGTGGCGAAACAGCCTTGAAATGTTCAACCAGAGGGCAGGGAAACACCGGTATTCAGCCTTTTGTTTCCCTTTTAGTATGTTGTTGGAGTGAGAAGAGTTCGGTATGAGAGTGTAGCCACAGACTGGAGTTGACCTCCGGAAGTGGCTCGCAGGTTATTCTTAGTCCTGGAGATCCGTACTCTTGAGTCTCTGTCATCCTGAGTTTACTGTATTCTGTGTCCATATCTCCATGTTCGTACCATAATAACCCACGTTCATCAAGAATGTTTTTCAGACTGAATGAAACCCTATTTTCTACATACTTTTCAAACATTTTAATGAAACTTCAAATACTCAGTCATTGCTGACCTTCAGTTTAATTAAAGTGGCAGTAGGCAGTATATTTTTTGCATTACTGGGTAAAATTCCATAATAACCTTTCAGCATATTGTAATTCAAGTGTTCTGAGAGAAAACTAGACTTCTGCTCCTCCTCATGGCTCTGTTTTCAGGCTTCAAGAAATCTAGCATGTGACGGGAGACTTTGACCAATCACAGGTCATTTCTGAGAGAGAGAGTTCCTATTGGCTGTGCTCTGGCTGGTGGGCGGTGCTTGGTATTTCTTCAACAGATCTCAACATGTCTGCCGGGTCACAAACTTGGTCACATTTTACAGCTAAACCGTGCACTACAAGATGGTTCTGAAAACATTTGAGGAGAGAAATAGTCATTACAGTAACAGAATATTGATTCATATTTGATCAGCGCTGCCTAGTTTGACCGTTTGATCGGACTCTGCGACTGATTGACAACCGGTTCTCAGACGGCAGCTGGACGGCAGACTACAGATCAGCTCTGACTGCTTGTTTTCCTCCGGTCTGTGAAATCTTGCAGATGCCGTTGGGAGCACCGGAGGACACAGAGGAACATGGTGTTTTTCAGGTTACCTGTCTCATGCACTACTGTCAGGATGTAGTGACTGTTTGATAAAAATAACTTTTTTTTAATCATATTTTCTTCATTTCTACCCACTGCTGCTTTAAACCAACCTTTTTTCACAAGAAAATACATACTTTTACTAGTATGAACGGTTAAGTACCACGTTTTACAATAATAATACACAGCAACTAATGCTGATTATAATTCTTCTGGTTCCCCACCAGAAAAATTGTATTGTCCTCATAAACCTGCACAATCTGAAATAAATCTCACCGTCTCTACTCAGGTTGTTTCTAGCCCCATCTGCAATAATGTATAATCTGAATAAATAGCAAACAAAAGCGGAGCCACATTTTCTCCCTGAAGTAGCCCAATATTACAGACTAATCGCTCAGGCAGCTGATAAAGCAGCAAGTATGAACACTTATTATCCATCTTGGGAACTGAAGTCTGTTCCTTTCCCACCGTGTTGTCAACATCTGTGCCAACTCATCTGTGTCATTTTAGTTTTATTACTGAACAATGTCATTATAAACTTTCTGTCTTGTCGTGTGTCCCCCCCCCCTTTTCAATTTCCATCTTATCTCTGCGGCTGTGCCCTTGCAGCGCCGCACACGGCTCGTTCACGTTGACACAGAGCCAGCTCCGTGTCAACTGAGGATTGTTACGTTCACCCAAACGTTTATGTTTGCCCACAAAACCGGGCACAAGCAATGTCAAGTTCTTTTGTGACCTTATCAACAAACACGAACGAGCATCACAATTAGAGGCGCAGTGCCACGGGGGGAAAGGACCTTTTTACTCTGCCATGTTTGGAAATTAAAACAAACTTTCAAGCTGGCACTGAAAGTGGCATTTTCTTTCTCAGGCGACTGAAACAATAACTCGACTTATTAATTAAACCCACGGTGCAGTCACCCGAACAGCCTGTGGCATTCACTGTCACATTTCTGCTTCTTTCTTTTTTTTCTCCGTACCACTTAATACTGTCCTGGAATTGAAACCCATGTGAGTGTTAGCACTGTGAATTTTCTCACAGTGCCGTTCAGGCGTCCCCGCCCCTCCACCACCCCCACACAGCAAAAACTGAAGCACAATAAAGTGCAATAACACAATTAAGGTGCAATAACAAGGGGACCTTATTTTCCTTGGCCTCCCCTTTTCCTTCGTAATCGCAAAACAAAGAGAGGTAAAGAGATTTGGCTAGAGCGACTCCCCTCCACCGCCCACCCTTGGCATTCTCACCGATCACCGAAATGGAATCATTCAAGTGAAACATGTTTATCATCAAATGTCTTATTTGTACTGCATAGACATTGGGTAGGGGGTTATGTATGTTTTCATGCAGCATATTTGTCTATCTGGTATGCTGATATGGTTGACAGTAATGTTGGGTTGGTGTGCTTAAACATGAATGAGGCGGCTTTCAGCAGTAATCTTACTTACTAAACATAAATCCTCCACCAAAATCCTCTGCTTCACCATCAAACACTCACCATTTGAAGGCTTGGAAGGTAAAGCAGCGTCATGGCAAAAAGTAATAAAACATCCATAGAAACCTTTTGAAAACTCCTTTCCCCACATTCCATTTGTGTTCACGATAGCCTTTGTATTGGCAACATTGTGCTAAACATGCACGTAGGAGCACAAGTGGTGTATTTGTCCATATTTGAGTGTTTGGAGTATCTCAAATGGACAAAGCAGAAGTGAATTATGCTGCAGGAGTGGTTTGAACAGGTTCTATTTGAATACATGTTTTGTTGTAACTGTATTGAAGTTGAATTGATCATTTTCTTTTTAAACTTATTTAAATGTTATGAAGTTTATTGTGAATTCCAATTGGTGTAACCTGAAATGTGTTGCCTGGTTGTTATTGTCTCATACATTGTATCCAGCCCAGAAGCCTGGAAATCTTTTTTTTTTTTTTGGGTCATTGTACGTTTCTTTGAACCACGGATACTTTGAATGTTGACGTTTTCGCATTCGGTCAGAGCGAGTGACGAAGCATATGGAGCAACTGCTATTTTGAAAGTAATGTGGTAAAATAACAAGTATAATATACGACGGAGTATAAAGTCATAGGTTTACAAGAAAAAAAGTCATAATATTATAAAGTAGTAACTATATGTGTTATTTTAGAGGGGAAATAGAGCAGCGTGTCGCCTGTGTGAAAATGAAGAACGTGGAGCGTCTTGTGAAGTTCTACTTTAGTTTAGGTTTCACAAATAACCAAATATTTAATCTTTTAACACATCAGCACCACATCATCATCAGTATCAGGACCTTGAAAAGATTGTGCAAGAAACTGAGTTTTCTTCCAAAGAAAGAACCACACAGACCTGATGGGGAAACTGACTCTTTTGTGGAGGAGGAAATTACTTTTTTTCCCGTAAAGTTATGAGTTTATTCTTGTAATATCACAATTTTATTTCCTGTAAAGGTATGACTTTATTCTCGTAATATTCCAACTTTTTTTCTGGTAAAGTTCTGACTTTATTCTCAAAATCTCAGATTTTTTCCCCTCAATGTGACCCTAATACTCCATCGTTTAACATTACTACTTTATAATAGTATGACTTTATTCTCATAATGCTACAACCTTTTCTCGTAAACTTCTGACTCTATTCTCATAATATTCTGACTTTTCTTTCTCGTAAACTTCTGGCTTTATTTTCATAATATCATGACTTTATTCTCGAAATCTCTGATTTATTTATTTTCCCTCAATGTGGCCCTAATAACAAACAAGAAAGTCCACTAAGGATGGATGGGTCAAACAAACAAAGGACTTTCACCACTGTTCATGTCCCATGTGAAACCAGAAGTAAACGTTGACCATGTAACGTTGTTACGCTTGTTACATAACGCTAGGTATGAAAGTCCACTAAGAGCGGTTGTTGTTTATTCACGGTAGTTCCGTTTTTTCGTTACATTGTTATGTTTAACACATACCATGATGTTTTAGTCGTTTTCTTTGCCTAGACCTAACCAATCGCTTCACAACATTAACCACGTGGCATTGTGCGTTTCTGCAAGCGTGATACGAGGCTGATAAGAAACCCATTTATGGTGGGGCTGATTACTGGAAAGTCTACTCATACACCTGAGTTTGCTTTGTTTCTAGTCACCCTGTATGGCTGGAGAAGATTCTGTTGTGCAGCTCATCTATGTAAAAAAAGCCCTGTGCTGATCCTAGATTATCCCATGTCATTTCTATTTGAGGATAAAGGCACGTGGAGAAACAAACGAGGAGAAAGTGGGATCAGTCGTAGAGAGGAAAGAAAAAGGAATAATGGGTTAAACTAACTGTTAAAGCCTGCAGACCCCCCCCAAGTAGTGGAGAAGAAAGGAGACACAGAACAGAGACAATGGGTGAGACTAAATGAAAGAACGATAACAATGAGAGGAACAGGGGAGGCTGTATGAGAAAGAGGACTAAGTGTCTTCACTTTTCTTCTCACTCTGAATGAATTATGTAAAAGATTAACACATTGTTCCTCACTAAAAAGCTCATTTCTGTGTTGTTTCTGCACTGCATTTCCCATAAACCACCTGTTATTAAAATGTATCTATCCACCTTATTCCTAGCCCCCATGATGCCTTGCGTGAATTATGTCCATAATCAACTAACCCAACTAACGTACACTAACTATATTCTGTACACTAACCATGTTCCATACAGATGCCATTTTCCGTCGATCGCTGAATAAATGCTTCAAGATTGTGCATAAAATGTATATATTGGTGTCATCTTCAGTTCCCCCTCTTTCATTCCATTTGTTCCTGTGAGATTCAGTCAGTTTGTGAGGCGTGCCCACAGCGGTTTGAGAGGGGAGACGACTAGAGCAGCTAAAATGTACATTTTAACATGGTTCTCACAGTATTTTGGTCTGTATGAAATGATTAGTATGCTATCACAAGTTGTTAAATATATTACCCTTTATTGAATAAATGCTTTGAAATGGGCATTTATAACATCAATGGTGCGCACTGACTGCTTGGCACTGCAGCATCAACACAGACGCTGTTTGCACGTAATCCTGCGCCCAATATTGATGTTACAGCAGTGTTATTTAATAAAAGATTTGGTTTTTTTTACCTTTATTTATTCAGGGGAGGTTCACTTTTTCAGGAACGCCCTGATCACACTCACACAGTTCCACATTCACACCTGGAAGCTGCCCAGCACAACCACAGTCTGATCTGCTGGCCACTGAGCAGCTCCACTGGAGCGGTTGGGGTTAGGTGCCTTGCTCAAGGGCACCTCAGTGGTGGTAATGAGGAAGGGGCAAGTGCTGCTTTTCACTTTCCCCATCCAGATTTATCCTGCTGGTCCAGGGGATTGAACCGGCGACATTCTGGTCTCAAGCTCGCTTAAAGATAAATAAAGTTAATGTTAATTACATCAATTGAATATTTTGAGATTTGACATATTGCGTTAACTTTGACAGCCCTAAAACATATACATATTTATATATATATATATATATTTTAGGCCTGTTAAGGTTAACGCGATAATAATGCGTTGACGCAAATTTGTTTTAACGGCACTAATTTCTTCAACGCATTAATGCAATAGATATATATATAATGCTGTCAGATAAATATAGTTGAGTAAAGGTTATAAGTAGCATAAAATTGAAATATTCAAAGAAAGTACTACCTCAAAGTTGTACTTAAGTTCAGTACTTGAGTGAATAAACTTTGTTTCATTAAGCCACTGGTCTTACTGCTGACCAGATGATGGCTCCAGTACACAGATTTGATGTTGAATGAAGAGGAACTTTTATACCATTTATGCCTTTCTGTGTGTATGAAGAAGCTTTTAAGCACTGTTTTCATATCAGATAGATCGGTGTGGATGTAAGCTAATCGTGTACAAAGTCAGTGTCACATCTGCTCAGAGTGACAGGACGAGTGTGTGTTTGTGAACCTCCTCGCTGACCCCTCCTCATTCAAAGCTGACCGGGCAGAAGTGATGAACAGGGACTGTGACTGACAGCTTCTAATCAAGTGGACCGATGAAGAGAAAGCAGCAGAGGAAGGCATGAAGAACGTTGTGGTATACCTGTGTTGCCTTTGTCTCATTCTGTCACCGTGGTGCTCTCAGGCTGATTGTGATTTGACTAAACGTGGTCTGACGGGTCGGTGAGGCACCAACACTAACATTTACCCAACACTGCCACGCCACGGCCGGACACACACACACACCAGACATGTGACAAAGAAGTGGAGGGGGAGGAGAGGAGAAAAGGAGGAGAAGGAGGAAATATGGCAGAGGGGGAGATAAGAAGTGGGAGGAAAGCTGGTAAAGGATGGAGGGAGGGAAGAAGGGAGGAGGGAAGAAGTGCAGAAGGGATTTTGGGAAGGAGGAGGAGAAAAGGGAGAGGAGGAGATGAGGGTGAGAGAGAATTAAGGGGGAGGCGAAAAGGAGAGTAGGATGAGTGAAGGAGATAGATACATAGATAGATAGATAGATAGATAGATAGATAGATAGATAGATAGATAGATAGATAGATAGATATGTTACACACGTTACACAGACAGACAGACAGACAGGAAACCTTCAGTGGCTCCAAGAGGCCTGGGAAAAAGCAGGCTAGCTAGCTTGTCTGTGTGTGTGTGTGTGTGTGTGTGTGTGTCCGGAGCCCTTTTGTCCCTTTGTTGATCCCACACTGATAGTGTCTGCCGGGACAGGAAGCAGCACAATGCCAGGCAGGCCCTGAGGAAAGGCTGGATCTGAACCTCATACATGCACACGCACATATACATTCCCTCTCTCAGACATAAGCAAGTGCAGATGCGTGCACATCGCAACAGACATGCCTCACTGATTCTTTCTTGCAGGTGAACACTTATATATGCTGCCACTTGGCCTCCTCTTCCTTTCACATACAACCTCACACAAACCATGTTATTATATATTGCATGCTCTCTTCTGCACACCCACACCCACACATCTACAGACACACACACATACACACAAAGGACTGCAGTAGAGTTAAAGGATGTGATGAGATTACAGCACAGGTTACTTGCTGAAAACAGTGAGTCACTTAAATGCCATGTCATTGTTGTTTCCTTCCTGTGTTGGCTGCAACCTGGCTACACTATTCAGTAGATAAGGCACGAGCTAGCAAAAGTTGAAGCACAAATCAACAATCAGAGGCCTTGAAGGAGGTCATGTTTTCACTGCCGTTGTTTCGTTTGTTTGTTTGTCTGTTAGCAGGATTACTCCAAAAGTTTATGATGGATTTTAATGATTTTTTTTGGAGGGGTGGGGTGTGGCACAATGAACAATCCATTAGATTTTGGTGGCGATCCGGATCATGATCCGGATTCAGGAATTTAAAAAGAAATTCCGATCAGCCTGAGCATTAAGACCACAGGGTATAACACATGCGCAGTGTGACTGATGACGCGTTGATGACGCATGACCATACCTCCTTCTGAGAGCACAGAGATACGTGTGTGGATGTGTGTGCGGAAGCTGTTGGCCGTCTGCAGTGAGACAGAAAAAAAGCGGTAGATGACGGGATGAGAGACAACGTAGTGTAACGTTATACAGACATAACAAGGCTGCTGAATGAGAGAGGCATCCACCGATACGTTACATGGAAACACACCGTGTTAATAATAAGCCGACCGCCTCACGGTACCGCCAGCTGTGAGCTGTGATCTGTTTTTTAAAGTCACGCACCTTGGCGGAGGTCTGCGCTCTCTTCCGAGTGCCATTCTAGTTTTCATGTGTTTTTGGTCAGACCAGAGAGTAGTCAGTGGACTTCTTCCATGACTCACTGACTAGAGGCTTTCAGACAATTAGCTAATCTGTGCATGTCTTGTTTTCTTCCCCCCTAACAAGAGACAATATTAGAGAATGGACTGCCCACTTTCCTTTGAAAAAGGTCAAAAGGGGACAGAAAAGAAAATAATAGGAATGGATTTAACAAGAGGAGGAAGAGGCGGTGTGCACAGCGTTGATTCCACATGATCTCATGTCATCAGAAAACACAAACAAAGCTGAGCTGACAATCAGCCCCCAGAGAGAAAAGAGGAATAAAGGGTTAATCCATCTGTTAAAGCCTACAGACATCCTGGAGAGAGAAAGATAGAGAGAGAGAGAGAGAATGAAGAGGTGAAAAGCTTTGTCACAGAGTGCATCTCTATATATCTGTTTAGGTATTGCATTGCATGGGAATGTTGATCGCAATGCAAACAGGCTGTATGTGGGTTATTTAGGGGTCAGTGTTACACTGGATATCGGACTAATACTGTAATACTGATACTATATATATATATATATATATATATATATATGCTGTCCATCGATTAGAATATCTAATCACGATTAATAAATTAATCACACAATTTTATCTGTTCAAAATGTACCTTAAAGGGAGATTTGTCAAGTATTTAATGCTCTTATCAACATGAGTGGGCAAATATGCTGCTTTATGTAATATTTGTGTATATATTTATTATTGGAAATCAATTAACAACACAAAACAATGACAAATATTGTCCAGAATACCAGTGGATTCCTTAAGTTTTGTAGTTTCATATGATACCAGTATCTTCACTCAAGCTTTAAAACTGAGCCCTAAAAATTGCAAATTGTGTTAAAGAAATAAGTGGCGTTAAAATTAATTTGCGTTAACGCGTTAACACATTAACTTTGACAGTATAATATATACTGTATGTAGCTGTGGACTCATCTCCTGATACCATCTGAACAGGTATTTGGAGAAGTGAAATCAGCTTTTCAGGCCCTTCTAGTGGAGTTTTTATTTTGACAGATGATTTCTTCTTCTTTATTAATTCTTACACATTTACTGGAGCAAGTATCTAGTGGCCATCATCAGAGGAGAGGCCTCTCAGAACCTTGGAAACCATTTAGAAAAGTTCAGTTTTTGGGGTGAGAAAAACCCAGTTAGTGTTGAAGTGTTGAGTGTTTGAGTGTATCGGCCCGGGGTAAACTGCTTTCACAGAATGATGACATAAAGCCCAGCGAGGGTCAGGGCTGCGAGGCGGTACAGTTAAGAAGAACATTCTGTTACCTCAGAGATTCTCTATGATTGTAACTGGATTCACTGTATGTGTATGATAAAATAAGGATTTTATCACCATCACGGTAGGATGGACTGTTGGTTAACATAAAGTATTTAACTACACAGGCTTCTGTTGTACGTTTTGTCTGTTTTCAATCTGCATCTATATTTCCATTCCAACTAGTGTTGAAAAATATGAGCTGACTGTAATTCTGCTTCTAAAGACTACAACGTTTGTCTCCTGTTAACCCCAAATGAGTATCCGTTGGCTCCGGCTAGCTTCTCTCCCTGCACTGTTTAGCGTTCTCCTTCTCTCCCTCTGTTAATTCTGCGGCCTTTGGGACTGAGGGCCATTGACAAGCACTGAGAGTTAATGGTACATTAGAAATAGACAAAGACACCCTGTGGATACGGAGGCCAGAGAGGACGAGAAGAGGAGGCACAGGAGAGGATGAGAGTGCAGCATGAATCCCGACTGCATTGAAACGAGTTGGAAATAGTTAGAGAGATACAACATGTTGAATTGACAGAGGAGCAGGGAGAGAGAGACAGATGGAGTGAGAGAATGAATAAATGAGGGAAAGAAGAGGAGCGGAAATTAGGCGAGTCGGCCGATGAAGGGAGGGAAACAAAAAGGAGCCCCTTTATTCCAGACGCCAGTGTCCTTTCTAGCGATCGGTAAAAGAGGAAAAACTGAAACACTATGCATCCCATGAAAGTCGCAATCCAATAAGAGCTAATGAGATATCATTTGAATCCCAAAAGGGGCCGGGAGATAGTGGTGCGTTGAGGTGAAGAGTGTGGGGACAGCCTGAATGAGTGAGAGTGGATTCCCAGGGAGAGAGCTGGTGAAAGGGGGCCGACCCCCCATGGGTCAGTGCTATTTACTCTACCCCTTCACTCTGTTCACTCCGTTCGCTCCCCTTTTCACCCCCTCTGCTGGTTTCCTCTCTCAATCAGATCCATTCTGCTGCTCTGAGCGCTAATCCACCAAACGGGGGCTGAGAAACACTCTCATTAGCCCCTGTGTGTGTGTGTGTGTCTGTGTGTGTGTGTGTGTGTGTGTGTGTATGTGTGTATGTATGTGTGTGTGTGTGTGTGTGTCAATTTGTTTCAAAGAGCAAGCAAGAGTGAGGTTACATCCACACTGATACGTTTTTGTTTTAAAACGGATAACTCTTGCTACGTCTATGCCTATAGCATTCACACTATACATCGCCGTTTTAGAGGCCCTAAAACGGAGACGTTTGAAAACGCTGCTGACCCCGTTTTAGTTTGAAAACTCCGGGGATTTTTAGTCCGTTTTAGTCTGGACGGACAGAAACGGAGACCTTTGAAAACGATGATGCAGACACCCACGTTCGCTTCCTGATTGGGTCTCATCAGTCACGACGTGTCCTTTTCCCTGATTCATCACGTCCCTACCGCGTGACGCTTTTCTGGGAATAATGCAAATGACTTCAGCAACTTCCCGACAACCACTGTTTAAAGCATCAGTAGGTGAGATTGGAGCAAACATGATTAAAAAAAACATATTTTTATAAAATGGTCACTATATCCTGACAGTAGTACATGAGACAGGTAACCTGAAAAAATCATGTGCCTCTGTGTCCTCCGGTGCTCCTAACGGCATCTGTAAGATTTCACAGACCGGAGGAAAACAAGCAGTAAGAGCTGATCCAGCTGCCGTCTATGAGAGCCGGCTGTCAATAACTCACAAACTCTGACCAAACAGTCAAACTAGGCAGCGCTGATCAGATATGAATCAATATTCTGTTATGTTAATGCCTATTTCTCTCCTCAGATGTTTAGCTGTAAAATGAGAAGGTTTGTGATGCCGCCGCCATTGTAAAATCTGGTGAAGGAACGCCAAGTTCTGGTCACATGACTGGAACACAGCCAATAGGAACGTTCTCTCAATGAAATGACCTGTGATTGGTCAAAGTCTCCCGTCACGGGCTAGATGTTCTAAAGCCTGAAAACAGAGCCATGAGGAGGAGCAGAAGTCTAGTTATCTCTCAGAACACTTGAATTACAATATGCTGAAAGGTTATTGTGCAATGTTTTCCCAGTGATGCCAAAACTTTCTGCCTACTGAAGCTTTAATTCAACATAGATGAGGAATTTCAGGTGTTGTTGACATTGTTGTCTATGCTAGCAGCTGTTGTACAGTTAAATTCTGCATTGTATAATGCTGCTACTGCCTACATGCGCAGGAGGGAAGCTGTTATTCGAGTGATTTGAGGAGGTAGATGGACATAAAACAGAGGACTTTCCTTTTGATATATATCCTTATTTTGTTCTGCACAACCATTGTGATGTTCACAAAGAAACTGTTAATGAACAAAGTATAAATGCTGCTCTCCGGTACGACAGGGACCTCCAGCCACCCGGCAGACCCATAATGTAGTAAAACTTTGATTTGTAACTGTTCATTAGCAACAGTCACAACAGGAGCAGCCTGTAACTGCTTTTGAAAAATAAAGCTTATTTGTTTTCCAATAAATTTGTCTCTGTTTGTGTGGGAAAAATAGAGGAATATTTTAAGTATGAAACAAGACCTTTTATTATAGGAAGTACAAGGTTACGACGTTGTATTTTATGTAACTAAGCAACCAAACGCAGAATGGTGATATGCGTTTTCAGTTACAGCATGTCAGTATGAGACAGAGATTATTTCTAAAACAGTGCTAAAATGCTCGTATGTACGGAGTGTATATTAGTGTGGATGTAGCCTGAGGGATTCATTTTTCATTCTGTGATGTCCATGCTTTCGTCTTATAAATTGAATCCTTTCGCAGTGTGTTATCAGTTCATTAAAGTTAATTGTAACATTTTGGTCGCCTAAAAATGTCTCATTCAGCCTTCTGTCATACTTAGCTCCACCCTCTGGTGTCAGTTCTGGTTCCAAAAATCCACGGCGACGGTCAAAAACCAAGATGACGACGGCCAAAATGCAGAAATTTGAGGCTTCAACAGCGTAGTCCACAAACTAATGGGTGACGTCATGACTATAGCCGCTTCTGATATCCAGTCTGTGATTATTACACATTTGATCTATTGTCAACACTATTGATTATTGCAGCTTTAAATAGACGATGGGCATCAGACAAACAGTAATGACTGAGGGCAGAAGGTGTTTTCCATCCCCTCATCAACTAGTTGGGTGTGGTCAAAAAGGCCTATAAGGATATCTTGAATATATTGACAATACGTGTTTATACAGGCACACACCTGTGCTTCACCATCTAAGTTCATACTGTATATATATACAGTATATCTACTTAACTTAACTTCTGCTTGGATACCCCCCCTCCCAGAATGAAGTGATGCAGGGGACAAATGGATGAAGGGGCATGTCTACACTGCAATGGCTACCGGCCTTGACGCAAAGTCCCTGACCTCATGCAGCAACACAGGGCTTTTTACACCGCAACACCATTTGGACGACTTTCCTCACTTAAGCAAAGTGCTTTTGGGCTGATTAGCAAAGCGCTAACGGTCGCGGCTATGCATTAATCACCTGCAGGAGCTATCAGCAGAGGGGGCGAGACAGAGAGCGTGAGAGAGAGAGAAAGAGAGAGAGAAAGAAAGAGGGAGAGGAATGGTGGGGAGGATCGCTTAAAGAAAAACAGCCTAATAACAATGTCCATTGAACGGCTGTGTTGCTGTTTCCCTTGGGAAAGCTTAACAGTCCTTTCCTGCTATACAGACCTCCAGAGTGTGTGTGTGTGTGTGTGTGTGTGTGAGAGAGAGAAAGAGAGAGAGAAAGCCTGTGAGGCCTGCAAATATGTGTGTGTGAGTCCATGTGTGGTTTTTATTTGTGTACATGTTTCTGTGATTTCTGTGTCTGGTGTGATAGTTATGTGTAGGAGCTGTGTGTGTGTGTGTGTGTGAATGTACAGTATTTTGGACACACACACACACACACACAAACACACACTTTGTAGAAGCCATTGCCTTTCTTCTAATCTTGTCTTTTAGAATTGTATTTTGAACTGAGGTGTCTATTTTCTCTTTTTATTGTATTGTCTTGTTAGTACGGTACTGACCTGAGCAAAATGAATTACCCCTTTAGGCACAATAAAGAACATCTAATCTAATCTATTGTTTTTATGTTTGCATATACACTCAGTGCGTGTGTGTCTGTCCACCAATCGTGTGTGTGTGTGTGTGTGTCTGTGCCACTTGCAAAGTGTGTTAAAGGGCCACAAACAGCGATCTGTTGAACTGATCTGATCAGATTTCAGCTGCGGTCACAAATCGCCATCACTCACTTTGAACAAGCCACCCCCTCCCCCACACCACACCACCACCACACACACACACACACACACTTTCTCTCTCTCCTCCCTCTCACCTACACCCACCTGTCCAAGACGCATTTATTCCAGTGACTTCAAGGGCATCGAGTGTGTCACAACTTAAAAACCTGCCGGAGGTAAACTCCTCTTCGTTTGAAGCTAACACAGGAGGAAGCCACGCACACACACACACACACACACACCTGAGGGGGGAAAAAGCTTTTAACAAGAAGGAAACCCAAGTCCTCAGCAGCTGTCCCTTAACCCCAGCTGGCTATAGAAGCAATGTTATGACATGTAAGGACAAAAGGCCTCGTCACTGTTTTATTCTGAAAAGAGAGATAGAGAATAGGTGTAGATTGCATGTGTTTAAACGCTGGCAGTCGTGAATAACATGCCAGGGTGACGGCTCCTTCTGTGTGGGGAGATTTTGTTTTCATATTCAGAGTGAGTGAGTCTCTTGTGTTGCCACAGAGGCGGCAGTAAATACATCACGTTGACATTTCAGGTCGATTAAGAGGACACGATCTAAATAGGGGAAGAATTCTTGTGGTCTCACGTAGTAGACAAGAACACTGTGTTACATTTAACGTGTCAAGAGGTTGAGTTTAACCACACGAATGAAGGAAAACTATTACATTTGAATGAGCTGATAATAATTAGTAGAATTAAAGACGTGTTTGCAGTTTGCACAGTGCTCAGGCTGGTCTCATACACCGTTGAAGCCCCGAGTACCAGGGGCGCCTCACGAACGCTATAATTCCACGTAACTTTCATTAACGGTCGCTCAATATAATACGTCAACTGCTCTGCATATCGCTCGTAGTACGTCACCTGCTCGGGCTGTCCGCAGACCTCAAAGAGAAACGTAATCCACAACAAAATACATTTCGTTCCAAACGGAATTGAGAATGCAGTTTAGTTGTACAGTATGTTTAACCAACTGGCGAGCGAATGAGTACGTACTTCCGTTTACGCAGAGGACATCAGTTGGGTAGGTGGTCCCTGAGTGTGGCCCAGGACACAATCACATATAAACTGCTAAAAGAATGAGGCCATATGCAGCCCAGACAAACCTCTGAATGTGGTCCGAGCGATCGGATCTCCATGCGTTCTCAATGCGTCTCAGGTGCATTCACACCTGTACTTAGAGCTGTCCTAGCAACAATAAGACTATAACCAACCCATAATGCATCACTCTCTGCAGGAGCACCACTTTTTCCAAACATAACTTAATAAGAAAAAGTCATTATATCTGTGTCAGTATGGTGTTACATTCAATGAACAGTCCAGCGATTAAAGTTGGGCTGCTTGTGAGAGACGGATTAAAAAAGCTGGGGAGGCTCATGTATACTGATTTTTTAATCCCTAGTATGAGTCATGCCACCAAAACCTCGCTTCCTACACTTCCTATTATGCAACTTGAGAGCAACTTGAATACAACCCTCACTTTACAGCTCAGACTTTCTGTTATACATTTGAAGAAGCCAACACAGTGAGGCGACACACGTCAGCTAAACCCACAATATCACTCTATATTTCAGCTGCTTGGCAGTAATGTTAGCTGACCAGACGAAGATCTCTCCATGAATCAATGCTGATCCTAGTGTTGGCTTTTCCTGCTTCAGCCTCCCGACCGTGGCCGGAGGGAACAAGGGAGACACCAGAGTTTTGGTCGGAGACGATAACGTTTCTCTCTGCGGAGCCCCGTCGCTTCACAAGACATGGGAAACCTCTGTTGGTCTGGAGGAGCTGCAACAGTTATTTCTGCACAAACGTCCACTGTACATTCACTAGATATTCTCAGAGCTAAACTAACTCTTCTGTAGTGTGGAGTGTGCTCGCATGCACTTGAGAGGTGGAGCGAAAGAGTGAGAACGAGCGTGGTATGTGAGTGAAGGCAGGCAGAGGAGCAGAGTACAGCAGAGAGTCTGGTCCTGGAGACCAAAGCTACGGTCTCCCCCGCGTCCTCCGACCGCGTCCAACACTGTTTAACAGAAGGGGTTTCACCAGATACAACTTTGTGGTTTTGATGCTTGGAACACCGACCCGCAATGATTTATACGTGTAAGAAGTTACAAACAGTCCCTAAGATAAAATTCAACATTCAATAATAACTTGACGTTTGCAGGAAGTTGTTTTGTTGCACTCATAAGAAAAATCACATACACTTTATAAAAACACATATATCCAATGATTAAGAAAATTACACTAAAATAAAAAGAAATGTAAATTAAGTCTTAATGTAAAAAAAAATACATATATTCAAATATAATTTATCTTGGAATCAAAAAACTTGGCTCTGTTGAAAGTACAGATGGCAGATAGATAACAGAGTTCTGTTAGCGGTTCAGACGTTGGTGTTGAATGACTGGAGTCATTTTGCCGAGATGAAGAATTTGAGGGTTAACGGGGTGGAAAGAGTATGTGTTTGGGTCTGCAGTGAGAGGAGCAGAGGGGAGCTGAGGCAGTATATCCAGTTCTCTCTAGTTGCTTTCTTCTCTTGGACTGTAGACCTGACAGTTTTTATAGCACAGCTAAAACTGAAGCATCCCCTCCTTTGAGTACTTAAACTTCCCAATAAATTAATAATTACTTCTAGCATCTGTTTTGCCATCATGAGTCATTTTCAGACAGACTTTTACTGTCTACTTTTTCCAATAAACATGGGATCAGTGGTATTTTTTTAATTTTTGTTGTGTTTGTTGTGCTAAATCTGCTCAAACGTGAAGTTTCCAACCAAAGCAATAATCCACAGTCCTTGGTGTGCTTCTTCCTTCAGCACAGTGATGAAAATAATGTTGTTCTCATTAAAACTGTCCATAGTGATTAATGTTATGCTGCTGTTTTGCTTACATCTTTAAGGCTGGTTAACATAAAAGTAAATTACAGTAGAAAGAGGCATTATCACAGTCCTGTCTAGATTGTCACTTTGAACTGCATAATTGTGCTTGTAAACACATGCAGATATGACGTTATAGTGTCCACTGGCTCACATTGTCAGGCTCAGTGCTTAGATATAAAAAAAAAAGCTTTAATTCTTCTTATTAAAGCAAATAAATATTTCACTTGAAATGTAATGTGTTATCATGGCGGTATTTGCTAATAAAACCACCTAGTGTGACCGTATATTTAATTAACACAGATACTTTATTCAGTTAATTACTGCACATGGACTCCTGACTACTGTTACCATGGTTTACTGTGCCCTGCTAAATCTGAAGAAAATGACCCACTTGAATGTTACATTTTCTTGAAATGTGGTGAACATTTTGGAGGACCAATGCAATACATTTTGGTCACGATCTGGGTCTGTGATTTACATTCATATTTTCAAGATACTACTGAAACATCTGCAACAGAAAATTGACTCCAAACCCTTCAGAGTTATGAGCAGGTTGTAAAGTTAGATTTCCAACAGCAGGTTGGAGTTTGATGTTGTTGGAGGGGTGTGTTCTTGTGTGCTATCTCTATTATTCATCCAGACATTATTTATCACAGAATAAATATCATTTTTGAATTTATGATCGAGTGGAATCAAACCAGCCTGATCCATCCAGTCCTTTCTTTGGCATGAAAATTGATTTAACATTTAGAAATACTTCATTCAATGACTATGGTCATGATTTTAGTTTTGGCCTGTGCCGGTGAGCGGTGTATCTGTGAGCTCAGTATTTTCATCTTCCACACATACCTCAGGTGCAGTGAGGGTAATCTGTGACAGATGCGGCGGGGAAATGAAAACACCGAGGCATTAGTGGGGGGCTGTGGGAGCTGTCAGAGCTCAGCTTTGCTGTGCAGAGCCATGAGGACAGTTGTTCCAACAGGTTAATTGTCTGTTCCCACAACAAAACGTCCCGTCCCGGATAGCTCGGTTGCCGTGAAGACATCTTGTGACATCCATCGTTCCAGACCGGTGACTTAGCCTTTCTCCTCCACCCCCCACCTGCTCACCGCGCACAGATAGACACACTCATGCTGACAGGGTCCACTCTGTCTGGCCCCCAGCTGTTTGGCCACAGATGGGTGGCTTCCTGTCAGAGTCTTTTCCAGATGTAAAAGGGGGGTTTTCCTTTTCTTTCACTGCCTTTCTTCTTCTCTCTTTCCCTCCCCTGAAGTGTTTTGTGTGTCTGTCCCAAATCATCAAAGCTCATATCTAGAATCCTACGGACACTATTCTTTCCATCTTTTCGCCTCCTTGCTCTCTCTTTCACGCCATCCTGCAGTATTTTGTGTGCCCTGTTCCAAATCGCTACATCTTATATGCAAATTTCACCTAAAGACTTTTCTTTATTTCTGACTTTAGCTCTAAACTCCTATTTTGAAGCTTAAACACTTGTTGCCATATGTGGGATGCAATGAAGTTCATACATTTGCACAAACCCATGCACCAAATCAGGAAAGAGCAATCCACCTCCACACTCTGCAGAGGGATAATTAACAAACATATTGCTGTGTATAATGAATATATACCACCATTTGTAGTTGTTGAGGTACCGTCCTGTGCTCAAAGGATCTCTGTAAAAGCTAGTTTTGTCAGTACTTGTAAAAGTATTGTTGGACAAGACACAGAATGATTGCCTTCCTTCTTTACAAAATGTATGACAACATCACCGATGCAGGTAGAAGGTTAAAGATTCAAACCTCCCCTGTCCATCCCACCCTCTACTCCTCCCCCCTCACCTCTCTTCCCCATTCTCTTTTTATCTGTCTCCCTATCCCTCTTCAGAATAAGGTGACATAGACAGGACCACACTGGCATATGGCTTAACAATAGCCAAGAGTGTTAAAATATTAACTTGCTCCACCTCATTAAGGCTCTCTAAGTCGTGAAGCCCTTCTGTGAGGTAGCACTATAAAAACCACGGTCCAATCCCCCCCCCAGCCCTCCCAGCCCTGGTGCTCGTCAGGCTAAAGCACCAGCGGGATGTGCCCCCCTCCTGGAGCTTTCACAAAGGCCAGTATGGCATCGTTAATGGTGCATGTTGGCTTCAGATCGACCTGCAGCTTAGCAGGAGATGCTCTGTGAAATGGCGTCTATAGAGTCTACGGGAGGTAGGTGGGAGTGGGGAGTGGGGGTG
>CAKAOI010026502.1:0-17263 GCA_916701655.1 Sebastiscus albofasciatus | reverse complement strand
GGGGGGGGGGGGGGGGGGGGGGGGGGGGGGGGGGGGGGGGGGGGGGGGGGGGGGGGGGGGGGGGGGGGGGGGGGGGGGGGGGGGGGGGGGGGGGGGGGGGGGGGGGGGGGGGGGGGGGGGGGGGGGGGGGGGGGGGGGGGTGGGGGGGGGGTAGAGTCTACAGGGGTGTTTTGTGTATGAGTGAGCACATGACTGTGTGTGTGTGTGTGTGTGTGTGTGTAAGTGTTCAAGTGACCCCATACATGTATGTGTTAAAGCTGAAGTAGGCAAGATTTGAGCAAATATGATTAAAAAAAGTTATTTTTATAAAATGGTCACTATATCCTGACAGTAGTACATGAAAAAAAAACATGTTCCTCTGTGTCCTCCGGTGCTCCTAATGGCATCTGATTACTGGAGGAAAACAAGCAGTCAGAGCTGATCTGAGGTCTGCTGTCCATCTGCTGTCTGTGAGAGCCGGCTGTCAATCACTCGCGAACTCCGACCAAACAGTCAAACTAGGCAGCGCTGATCAAATATGAATCAATGTTATGTTACTGTAATGCCTATTTCTCTCCTCAAATGTTTTCAGAATCATCTTGTAGTGCACGGTTTAGCTGTAAAATGAGAAAGTTTGTGACGCCATTGTGAATCCGCTGCCATTGTGAATTCTCTTGAAGGAATGCCAAGTTCCGGTCACATGACCGGAGCACAGAAAATAGGAACGCAATCTCTCTGAAATGACCTGTGATTGGTCAAAGTCTCCCGTCACTGGCTAGATTTTCTAAAGCCTGAAAACAGAGCCATGAGGAGGAGCAGAAGTCTAGTTTTCTCTCAGAACACTTGTATTACAATATGCTGAAAGGTTATTATGAACATTTTTTCCCAATGATGCCAAAAATATACTGCCTACTGAAGCTTTAAGAAACGAAAGCTTGGAGCAGAAGATATTCACACTATGTACAATGATCCACAATGTATGTTTAAAAGGACTTTAAAGGATTCCAGAAATCCTAAAAAAATGTGCTCTGTTTCATTTTTGGGGGTGATTTAAAAGAGTTAAGTTTGGAGCAGGTGGAACATGAATTTATAAATGTCATGTCATAAATGACAAGATAGGTTAATGAACAGGCCGGTGTGGGGCAATTAAACAGAAGAGGCCAATGATAACGCTGCAGTTGCCATGATAGAACACCCCTCTAGGGGCAGCTCCCTCCAGGCTTGTCAGGGTGACAAAAGGTGGAAGCTACAGATCAAGAAACGGTCCAGGACGTCCCTGTTAGAAACCCCAGGAGCGACCCTCCTAATCGACTTGGTACCAGAGGCCTCTTCCCAACACCAAACACGCAGAACGCCCTACAGTACATGATGAATCCAGCTAGCCATCAATGAGCCAGTGGGGGTGGTGGGATCCTGGAGGCGGAAACTAGAGGGCTTTCATTGATGGGATTGACTCGAGACACATGGAAGCCAGGATCTGGCAAGGGATGCAGCGCAGAGCAGATCTCCATCACCTGGTTCACACGCTCCGTCTGGCTGTTGAACTGTTGAGGGTATAAAGGCCTGAGGAGAGCCTGACATTTGCACAGATGAAGGAACAAAAGATTTTTTTACAGAATGTTTCGGAAGTTTCCTTTCAGAACAAGATGATTTAGGAAAACAGACAACAACTGTCAGGATGCTGGTATAACCCCCAGAGGGGTGCAGGGGGGCTGTGAGACCACAGGTGATGAGGGGGCAGGAAGTGGCTGTAGAAGGTTGGCATCTGACCGGCTCACATGAACCTCTGGGAAGCTTCTTCCACTATGGATGCAGGGATGAGTAGCTGAGACATATTAGCAGAGCAATCAACTGTGGATTATTAGTGAGGCTACAATTGTTCTCTATGACCCTTAAAACCCCAGGGGCCTTCTCAGACAAAGCATGGTAGGATACAGCCTCAGGAATGGGAATGTTACAGGCTTCTCTCCCTCATTTGTCTTTTTGCTTGTCCCTATCAAACCATAAGCGTTCCTGAGGTCAAGTGTGACAAAACTGGAGCCTCCTTGCAGTGGTTGGAGAGCAGAGGAGAGCAGTGGAAGGGTTAACTGTTCTTGACATTATAATGTCATCAAGGCTGAAGTAGTCAGTGTTGGGTTAAAGGCTCTTACCTTTCATTCCCTCAAAGAATAATAAACAGCTCTAGCAGCTCAGTCATGCCTCCCTCTCCCTTCTCCTCCATCCCTGTCTCTTTTCCTCCATCACCACTCATTTCTCCTCCTCTTCCCTGTCACTGATCCCTCTCTTTTCGAGACTCCTCCCCCTATGACCCACTGCGTGGGATTTAACTCCCCAAGCGTCAATCAATACCACTTCCTTTCTCTTCTCCTCCTTCCACCACCTCCACCTCCACCATCACTTTTTATCTCCACCTTTCTCCAGTCTTTTAATTGAACCAGAGAGCATAGAAGCAAAGATGCAAAATTTTGGTGCTTTTTTTTTTTGCCAATGGCAGCTAGATGCCGCTGCGGTAGCGCTGCACCATTTGGACCAAAATCGCCAATGAGTCTGTGGTCATTGGTGTCTAAAGAGACGTTTGTAAATCAGAGGATCGTTTCTTTTTTAGGTAAATCAGCTTCCCAGTACGGACTCTTACATAGTCCTCATTTAAATCATTATGTCCTAAAAGTTGTAAAATGAACTAACAGCTGAATCCAGAGTTATTTTCCTTGGCTACTGAAACTGCATCAGACCCACAGGACTGCACCGCCCTGCATGCTCATATGACATATCGTGTTCTGCTAGCTTCCTGCTAACTGTATGTGGCTGTAATTCATCACTTTTATAATCTCATAATACACCCATGGGCTGTATTGGGCCCTGGAGCCGTCACAGCTGTAAGCCTGTACCGTGGTGGATGTATTAACATCTCCGTCCCCAAACAACCGGCTATCGACCAGTAGCTAGAAGTGCTAGTAGCATGACATCAACAGAATTTAATGTAGTATAGGCTATTTACTAACACGCAGGATCAAAAGCACAGGACACAACCTCTCCTACATCCATGGTGTGTGGTCTATTGTACTCCATGTTGGATCCTTGACATGAAAAAGTTTGAGATTGCTTTCAAAATCTGTGTGCTGGATTTTTCTAACTGCCATTTATGTCCATCGCTCAGTGGCCAAGTAAGAAAGTTTAATAGATAAATAAGTAAGTAGTTATAATAGAATGCATATTTATAATAATGTTATTGTTCAATACAGGCCATTTTGTTAGAGACATTAAGAAAACAGAATAGAAATAATTTAATTTTACTTTTGTACAGCACTTTGTAGGGGGACGTTTTAGTGGCGTCCGGTAGTCGCTTTCAGTCCAAAATGACGGAGGGCGTAGCTCTGCTGCTGGGCGCTGACGTTGCAATGGAACGTATAATTGACTTTCACTTCTTAGCAATATACGTATGTATATATTTAAACAAGTATGTTGGGTCCATGTTTGACCAGATTGTTCTGTGGAAGATCAGGTAAATCTTGACCTGTGATCTACAAGCAGACTCAACAAACAGAGTTCAGTTAGTCCGTATAGGCAGAATACAGGTGAGAGGAGGCAGGGAGCAGAGGGGACGATATCAAGGGACGAACGCAGGCAGGCAAAAATCAGAAAATAGCAAAAATAGGGCAGGAAGATACAGGAAACAAAGGGCTGTGGCTCGGAGGTACAACAGAGCTGGACTGGAGGACAGGTATGTATGTCTCACGGCTCAATATCGTCCAAATTTACTGTAGCCAAGTACCAAGTCTAAAAGCCTGGAAGATGCTTCGAGAGATGATCTCTGTGAACTCAAGGTCAGCAAAAATCTGCATTTAACATCTGCCAACTTTTATAATTTCTGTCAACTTTTATAATTTATATTCTCCAACTTGTATTATATCAGTAAATGTAGTTTTGCAAACACCTTTCTACTTTGGAGATTGTGTTTATTTTAGTTTTTTTTTCGTCCAACTACCCATTTAGCCGATCTTTGTAACCTCATGGTGACAACCGTCCTCAACAACAAGTGAAATATATTCTGTAAATCCTCCCAGTATGAGCTCGCACTGTGTCTTTAACACAACAGCTGTTCTTTCAAAAGAGCCTTCTCCTCCTCCATCTCTGTCTCTTCTCTACCATCACTCCCCCGGCTCCACCTCTTCCCTGTCACTGATCCCTGCTTTTTTGTGAGGCTCCTTCCCCTCTCCATGAGCATGGCTAGGGGATTAACTCCCCAAGTGTCAATCAATACTGTTTTCCTTTTCTCTTTCACCCCTCCTCCACCACCTCCACCTTTTCTCCAGCCTTTTAATTGAACATCGAGTCTTGCAAGGAGGGGGAGGATGGATGGTGTTTTTTTTCCCCCCTCTTCCATTCCAACACTCGATGCCTCCTTTCCTGTCCTTCTCTGCCTCTTTTTCGTCCTCCCTCCGCCTCCTTCTTTCAGGCTGTTTG
Organism: Sebastiscus albofasciatus; assembly: GCA_916701655.1. Taxonomy (NCBI): domain Eukaryota; kingdom Metazoa; phylum Chordata; class Actinopteri; order Perciformes; family Sebastidae; genus Sebastiscus; species Sebastiscus albofasciatus. The sequence continues at coordinate 12,820 of CAKAOI010026502.1, read as the reverse complement.
CTCAACTCCGGGTTTGCCGAGTTTGGGGAATGGAGGGATGAAGAAGAAAGGGAAAGAGGGGGGGTGAAAGAAATGCCAGGAGGACTAAAGAAGAATGGAAAAGTGCAGGGGAAGGTGTAAAAGTTTAATAAACATCAAGAGCTCTCACTTTTGAGAGAAGGATGAAGGGTGACGACGTGTTTCCTGCCTGTTTATCTTATTCCTGGCCGGCTGCTGTGTTGCCCAGCGACTCTCCTCCTCTCTCTGTTGTCCTCCATAAACCAGGCACTGAGCCCTGTTTTCAATTATTCACCGTGATAAACGAGATAATCCGCATTAATACACCTATGATTTGTTCACACATATTTCGTCATACATGGATGACAAGGTGCAAATCCGGGCAGACGTGATAGCTTACAGTATACACAAGGGGGAATCGGGCTCTGGAGTGTGAGAGAATGAAACCTTTATCTCTGCTTCTGTTGCGGTATGAAGCAAAAAAAAAAAAAAAAACGTCGAACAGAAAATGTTCAGTCAGGAAACAGAACTGTATTTACATTCACGTATAGCTCCAATGCGCTCTGACCCCTTTCATGTTGTTTCTTTTTAAGGGCCCAAATATTTACTTTCTACTTTCCAAAAGTGATTTCATTTTTCATTTTCCCACTATTTGACACTTTATGTTTGTGTTGGCTGCTCTTTTTTTCTAGCGGAGCAGGAGGCAAAGTGCTCTGTGATGTTTTGGCTTGAAACAAATACTACTTTGAAACTAAACAAAGGTTTCAAAAGGGCTTTCAAACAATCTCTATATACAGTATACTGTATATACACACAAGCAATGCCTCATACTCTCATATAAAGTCTGGTATTCAAATCATGGTCAGCCTGGTCGCTAATAGAGGCCTCTTCATTGAGGAATTGGAATTACTTGCAGCTCATTACAACAGGCCACATTGTAAATCTAGTATAATGTGCATTTCTACAGCCCAGATTCAGTCAGTACAACACAGAGTCAGGTCATACTCACCACATTTTGAAGAGAAATACTCAATTCATTCACCAATTCATTTCTTTCTTGCCATTTTTCTTGACTGATAAGTTGAGCTAGTGAAACTCACAGTACCTTCACATTAAAAGAACACCAATAAAGAGAAGGATGGAAGGGTTTAATGTGACAAATCTGAAGGAAATGTTGAGTTTATAGCTTAAAGTTACCGTGAGGAACTTTTAACCATTTATGAACCAGTCTCGATGTAATCCTGATGCCTTTATATGACCTACATAAGCAAACGAGACCATCAGCGAGTAGATTGGCTATTTCTACATAATTATTCTTTATGCTTGTCGTCGGTGCCACCGGGTCCCGATTCCAGCGAAATCAGACAAAATCTTACAGGTTCACCAGAAACTCCTTCAGCTCATACTCCAGCGAGGCCTCCGGCAACGACCAACCCGCTGAGGACAGACGGAAAACACGCGCCCGGCAGAAGTGGCTCCTCCTCCAGGCCAGAAGCAGAGCTTCGCCTCGCTGCTCTGCTGGGAGCCAACGCCGACACCACGCTACTGGAGGTCCAGGCCATATTGATGGGCCCGCTGGAGGGAAGGGAGGCACAGGAGAGATCCAGAACCAGGACTGAGCGGGGCAGACTGTCAGACCCTGCTGCAGTAAAATGAGAGGTTTTCTAAATAGACTGCTCGGAAACAGTACCGCTTTTGTCCACAGGGACCGCCAGAATCAACACAAAATTCCTCATCGTAGCTTTAACATTGACTGAGACACATTATACATATATGTTATACATTATACTGATTTATTAAGAGAACAGGTGTGTATTTTTTGAGCTTTAGTTAACCTGGGAACAGGGAAATTGGAAATAATATAATACTTTCATATAAGCCTGTCTCTTCTATCTGTCTCTTTTTTTAGATTGTTTTTATGGTATTTCACCCTTTTTGGAGATTTTGACAGCAGAGAGCAGAGCAGGAAACATGGGCTTAACAACGGGTATATGACGTGAAAAAGAAAAGTGGACTTGCATCAGACTCATAGCCCGCTGGTCCAGCAGGTTGCCCTGTGTACTGTACCACTTTCTGTTCTCTGATAAAAACCCTTTATCAGCTGCCTCATCTCACTTCCTCAGGGAATCAATCTGATCTCTTTTTCTGCTTTCTCTCTATCTCAGACTCTCCTGTGTGTAACAGGAAGCTGACACTTCCAACTAATCACAGCTGACCGCTATCACATAATCTCAGTATCATATTCTCTCTCTCAGGAATCTGAGGTCAGCAACAACTGCACTAACAACACTCAGGATCAGCTTTATCACAGCAACATCTAACCTTTCCTTTGATTTTTGGACCTTCTCCTACTTAGTGTAGTGTTACAGCGAGCAGAAACACGCTTCCATCTCGGTCTCACTGCAGTGATGACAACCAGCAGCATTAGCACTAACTGGCTCTGAGAGACGGAGGATTCAGGCTTGGCTGAGCTAAAACACGGTCTGGTTAGTGCCCAGCCTGTTAAGAACCCTGATAACAATCAATGGAGGATCAATAAAAATCAATGGAAGCTAATGGCAAGGGCTTTTTCCTCTTAAAGGTCAGTTTGCTATCGGACCATCAGCAGCATCACCGGACCATTAACCCCTGAAGGGTCTCCCAGGAGACTGCGAATTAGAAAACAGATGTGTGAGTTCATCACCTGGTGATGGGGATGTTCGGCGTTTAGGTCCATGGGTCTGTGTTTGTGAAGAGGAGGGGGTTGCTGTATGCGTATTTGACCGAAGCAAATACACAGTGAAATACGGCGACGAATGATTAATGTTCAGTTTCATTACTGCCAATGATCTACAGCTTCATGGTGAAGGAAAACACTGAGTGAACACTGCCAAGAAACGGGGTTTGTTGGAGACCGTCCTCGTAAGAAAAACTACAGCGGCACACCATTCGATTTTCCTGAGCGGACCCAATGTAAATATAGGCTTTAGGTAGCGCACGTGAGTTTATTGATCAGGCTGTTTATTCAATTATATGTGTTGCATATGCTTGTTCAAATTTTCCCTGATCAGAAACAACAGGTGAAGTTATTGACAGTTAATATATTTATGCAGCCCATCTGGCTGCAGCTTTGGAAAAACGGAAACGTGGGTGCGATTACAGACCAGCAGACTGATACGAGTAGGCTAAACATGACATCAACATTGGGGCTTACCTGGACCTCTGTTGGGGGTTCTGGCATGGATGTATAAAGAGAACTGGATTCAGCGTTGGAGGCGGGGCCCCGTTCATTCCTGTGAGAGTTGCTCAGTGGCGCATGAAGCCTAAATGGCTCGACTTCCGTCTGGAAAAGTACCCAGATCTTGGGCACATGGGACAGCGTCTGCTCGGTCACATGACTCGGACATGGTGTCCCAACATCCCAAATTCCTGAATGGGCGGGCCTGGCCCCCCAGGGCCCACCAATAACACCGGGGCTGCGTTTGTTCACATTTTTCTGATAGGACCTATATTTATGTTTACCTGACAAGGACCTTGAACAGCTGTGAAATGAGTCATGTTTGTCAGGAACAAAGATGGAAGTAGTGTGACGTAGGGAGGAGGTTGAGGTGGATGGCAGCATTTCCACTGCACGGTACGGTACAGCTCCACTCTACTTCGCTCGCTCTTTTTTGGTTTTCCATTTAGGAAAAGTTGTGGATAGTTAAAACACTGCAGACCACTGATCAGTCAGAGAATAGTCACTTGCATGACACGGGACATCCTGCACAAACCTGGCCATTTATTAAATAGCCAAGCGACCACATTTCTTTTTATTCACTCGACCCAGATTTTAAAATATGGCAGCCCACAAAATTGCGCCATACACGACGCGGTACAATCGCCGAAGTTCAGGCATCCCTCCGTTTGGCTGCTGATGAAAGGGTTCAGTGAGTCTCACATTTAAGATGACGTCAAGGCAGTCTCATGCAGTGTCGCTATGGCGATCAGCTGAGAAACCCACCTACACTGTAGGGGTACTATCTACAGTGGAAAACAAAATAGAGAAGAGGTGTGTAACATTAAGATGGGAGATCACTGTTAGTGTTCACAAGATCATCGGTTTCTTTTAACCATGAACACGATCTCTTCTTAAAAGCGGGAGTATGCTTGAAACTAAGGAGTTCGTATGACATCCTGTGACTTGAAGATGGGGTGACACTCACTTTCTGAGAGTCTTTCCTCAAATGCACTCATCTGTACGTTTGAAAAGAGACCGAAGTACATTATAAGCTAAAAATGGCCATTAAAATATAGGGATATATGGGCAAAACTCAGGATAGAAATACCAAGACCAATGGTGAGTAATGATCCTTTTTGTTCTCTCTGGGCCACCGTACATCTTTGGGTAAGCTTTTAACAATATAAAAAGATCAGCTATTTGACAATAACGATACCATGTGTTATTTATTTCATAGTTCAACATAAAATTGAGCAAAATGTCCCTAACTATCAGGCTATGGGGGCAAAAATGTTATTAAAAAAAAAAAAAAAAAAAAAGATGAATCTTAGTTGGAGACTCTATACTTGTGGTGGAAAGAAAAAAACACAAATACCTCTCTTGACTTGAAACAAAGGGCTCTGTTTCTGCCGTCCCCCCTTAGAGGTCTTTACTTGCCTCAGTGACAGCGTATAGTTCTCTAATCCAAAGACTAAACTCTGCCCTGTAGCTCTCCAGGTCACCACCCAACCTAAAAGACCCGATTAAAGGTTGACTTCATTGGTGAAATGATGATCTGACAGCTGCTGTGTTTGTCTTATTGCTCACCGTGTGTGTGTGTGCGTGTACTCAGCGATGTGTACCTTCCTTTTACCACTTGGCTGGTTGTGTGTAGTCAAGATGTGAAGGTGCTTAATCCTGCTCTTCACAGCTTTGTGATCCTCATCTCTGAGCAAACACTAGGCAGAGGGAGGTCTGCAAATAAACACGCATGTGCACGCAACACACACACACACGCACACACACACACGAACAGATGTGTATGTACATGCATATTAACGCACAATACAAACATGAATGCACATTACCACATACATACCAAGTCTGCATGCATGGACTGACACGCAGACACATCAACATAAATACACAAGTATATATACACACAAAGCGAAACAAACTGATGTACACACACAAATGTATTTTTGGAGGATCTTTCCTCTACATGTTCGCAAAACATTAGAAAAAAATAAATTTTAAGAAGATAAATCTTTTGTTAGATATTTTGAAATAATGAGGATTATCAAAAACCTCACAAATGCAACTTTGAAGCTGTTTACATTTAAAGGGTTAAAGGGTTTTCAACCTGGACCCTGTTTTCCTATGTTTTTATGGGGACACATGGGGACAACGATTTTTGAAATTGGTCCAGCTAAACAGGCTGTAATCAAATTGGGCAGTTCCTCAGCGTCATGATGGAACGAACCCTGTAGAGAAATTAAACACTTTTTTTCTTAACTTTCACTTGTTCCGGTCTGTTTGTTATTTTGTGTCTCGCTTGAAAAAGTCTTGTTCTGAAGCCTTGCGTCACATCCACATTGTCAAGATCATTTAAATATGACATTGAAAAGCTTTGGGATAACACTAAGCTATGCTTTCTGTACTCCAACACAACAAACTCTGACAACACCGGTGTCCCGTGGCGCTCCAACTCCAACTCTCACTCACGTCTTCGCTTTTCAACAAGTCACATGACACAATAAAAATCAGAAAGCAAAAGGTAAGAAGAACGTTTAATTTTTTTTGTAGGGACCTTTCCATAATGTTGTCAGACTGAGCACTTTTATCGTAAATAACGGTGCACATCGCCCGATGTGATGACATAGCTGCCCGTTTAGCGGCTGCTGGTCACAGCGTTCTCCCTCAATGCTGGACCAATTTCAAGCTAGAATAGGCTGGCTAAAGTCCAGACACATTTTGGCTTGATTGGTGACTCTAAATTGTAAAGAGTGTGAATGTTTGTTTGTGTCAGCCCTGAGATAGACTGGCGACCTGTCCAGGGTGAGCTTGGATAAGGTCTTCCAATGTTCCCCGAGCCAGCTGTGTGTGCACTGTCCACAACAATTATTGAGTAGACTACATACTCACAATAATGAAGAGCTGCGATCTCCTCTGCAGGAGCTGTGGACAAATCTACAGCAGCACCGGAGAAGGCAAGAAGGCAACTGTAGAAGAAGAAAGCAGGAAAAAATGCACGAGAGTTTTTTGTTTAATCGTTTACAGTGGCTGTTTATCACCATTGTGCGTCGCCTACAGCACATTACAAACGGCACAAGTTTGCAGGGCCCGACCAGCCGGCCATAGGCTCTCTCTGCAAAATAGAAGTGGGCAGAGATAATAGATGGATGGAAATAATGCACTTCTGATTGACCTCATTTTTTAACAAATGTATGAACCATGCAATAAACATCCCCACACATGAACGCACGTACAGCATACACAAGTTCCTTCATGCACACAAACATGCAACAACATTGAGTGGCGCATGCAAGTGTTGAAGCAAACTTCCATTGCTCGCTTTGAACAGTACACACACACCGCTAACCTGCGACACACACACTCCTTCAGATAGATTAGAGCCAGCTGCAGGTTACACATGTGTGTTTATATGCTGCATTTAAATACGACACAAATAAGACTCTAAATATATCAGGGACATTCATTTTGCAGAATGTGTGGGGTTTGGCACATGTTAACATACATGTTAACAAAATGTGCACACACACACACACACACACACACACAGCAGTTTGATCACACATGTATTTACACACATGCACGTGCACACATGCAAAATATTGGCTGGCCCTTTACATCATTTCTGTCGAATTCACGCAAACACCCACACTACAAAGATATTCTATCACACAATAATCTGCTCTGTATTTTTGTATTATTGCGAAAAGAAACACACACACACCCACACACGCACACACACACACACTTTCACGGCCTTTTCATTCCCTCATACCCGTCAAATCAATCTCCGAACCAGCAGTACATGTTTATATTCCACTGTAGTGAATTTACACTTGGGGGTAGCTCTGTTTCAACTTTGTCATTATTTAGGCGAGCGTGTTGTTACAGTGGAGCCATTTGTACAGGGGTGGGGGGGTGGGGGGGGACAGATGCGTGGCTGATTGGATCCAGGCTCACCGTACTGATTAGAGTGATAAAAGGGGGTCAATCTATGATGATGATGATGGCATTTTTTTTGGTTTCGTTTTAATAAAGAACCCCTGATGAGGAACACGGTTACAATATGTTGGGAATTACTGCAGGAATCACTCCAGGATAATGTGAGCTCATTAAAGACACGTTAGCACAACATTAAATAACTAACACTGTACTGGCTGGCACTGAAGATGTGCTGTATACTCATGTGTACGAGGCAATAGGATTGAGGACACTGAGGCAGAACAGGTCAAAGAAAAAGGACTTTACTAAACTAACAATGTTGAAATGAACAGGGTTACAGTCAGAGACGAGAAGGTCGTCCAAACAAGCAAACAGGTCCAGAGGGGCAAGCAAGCAGGTCATAAACACAGGTAGCAGATAGCAGGCAGAAATAATCAGGAACAGGTCCAAGTGGATGGAACACAAGTGAATAACGTGACAAACTGGCAAAGGGACAAGGTCTGGTGAGCTGGTTCTACACACTGAAGAGCTGATGAGATGATGAGAGGCAGGTGTGTCAGCAGGTGGGGATGATTTGGGAATGTGAACAGGTGAGCAGGTCGATGTGGGAGTCTGGAAAGTTCCTGGGAAGTAGCCATATATGTACATATATAGTATATATTTAAGTTTAAGTTTAATTTATTTGCATATATATAAAACCGCACAAAATTCAGTCAATGAAAAAAAAACAAAAAAAAAACAATAACAAAATAGGAAGAAAGAACTAAACTAACATAATTTAAAAAAATACATCAAAAGTTAAACAACAACAAGAAGTACACACATTGTGCAGAAAAACTAACCAAACAGTGAAATGAAATACATAAAAAAAAAACAATACAGAAAAAAGAAAATATATCTAAACATATCAATAGATACACACACTGCACTGCACTGCTACGTTCAGCTATAATGTCACTGATAACTTCATACTCACATCACACACACGGCCTGTCGGACACTCGCTAACGTTACGCCGGGCAGACACACAGCTGACAACCTCACAGCTAAACTAAATGATGCGGTGGAGACTTTTACTGGGAAAGTGGCTGCATGTGTCCACTAATGGCATAACACACCCGAATCTGAGACCAAACTATCACCAGTCGAGTTGCATTGTGGGTAATATAGGCACCAGGTTCTGACAAGGAAGAAGAAAGTGTAGAATAAAAAATACCGTAGGCTTATCTCTGGTTCTGCCGCATCAATTGTGAGTTTGAGTCTGACTATGTACTGACTATGTTTCATACAGACTTTTAATTGTGAGGAACCAGAGGGATTGTGATGCTGCTTGTACTCTGAAGGGGGTGTGGTACAAGACATTATATCATTTTCACAATTTTCTTTTTTACATTTTACTCAAAAAAAGGTCTCTTTTGTGTGTTGCAGTGTTACCCCGGTCATAGTGTTATATTACATGTGATGCACTGAGAGGAAGTGTGAGAGCAGAGGCTGAGCTGGATTAGCCGAGCTGTAAACACAAACACAGCGGTATCAGATGGATGACAGGAGACACAGAATACAAGATGATAAGAGTCGATTCAAAAGACACACTTAATCCTCTTATCTCATTGGCCGGGAGTTCAAGATTCACATCGTGCTCGGCTTTATGTTGTTTTTTAACAAGTGCATCTTAACAAGTTAAGGGGGCAATAAGTCAGATTGTTGCTGGCTAGAGAGCGTGAGGTGACATAAAGCATGTGTGAATCGATCCGTAGCCATATTGATGGCCACAGAGGAGGATATTGCCAGAAGGGAGCCATCAGTATCACATTACATTTTAGCTCAGGATGCTAAAAAGCTTTGGTTTGAAGCTGCACCATTACTGCAATGACACGCGCGTCTTGCATCTGTCGTTGAGTCAGTGATCTTTACAAATGCACCAACAACTGTGGGCTGCCCACGACATTACTTGTGACCTTAAAGGAGTAAAGCACTTGTCCTTTAGGCCAGGGTAAACGAACTAAGACGCTGGAACTCGAGCTGCAGGTTAAAGAAAGAGAAAGAGTGATGGAGCACACAAACAAGCCTTTGGGTGTATACATGGAGAGAAACAGAGAGAGAGAGAGAGAGAGAGAGAGAGAGAACAATGGGGCAAAGGTTCCCGTCACGAAAGGCTTGAAAGGGAGGAAGAGGCCGGCTGGTCAGGTCAGGTTGGCTCTGTTATCATAACAGCAGCTAAAGCAGCGCTAATGTGGGAAACATAACAGAGATGTGAATGGAAGCATGGAGGATACCGGCAGCTCAATACTCAGGTAGCAGCTGGAGGAGAAAGAAACCAACGTGGAAGCAGACACAAAGATGAGAAAACGGGCACAATGAAAACGTACTGTTTTATATACAACACTGAACACTGAGGGTCACAGCGGGTCTCAGGAGGTGTGTGTGTGTGTGTGGGGGGAGGGGGGGTGAGGGGGGTGGGGGAGCAGCAGCACTAGCAGAGCAGCAGCTTCATCCGTGTCGATGTGTTCAGGCACAGTATTCAGTGTAGGTCATTCGCAATCGAGACTTCAGGCGTAAAAAATACACTATGGGTCGCCTTCACGCGAGCGTAGTGTGAGTGAAACTTGAGCTTTTACGCAGCCTGTGTAGACAGCTGGATCGACTAAAATAGAAGCGTATCTGTTCTGTCAGAGAGGTGTGAGACGGATGACTGAAAAACGAGGCTGGAACACCTCCCGTGACCTCTGTTTGTTATCTTAGACTTCTTCATGGGACTGTAATGGTGGAGATTGAGCGAGTCGACTGGCCATTCGATGTATCTGAATTTGCATAATCATGACTCAACCTCAACTTTGTGCAAATGAAGCACATCCTATAGCATGGCACCAGGCTGGCGAAACAACTCCGATCAAACTGTCAAACTAGGCAGCGCTGATCAAATATGAATCAATATTCTGTTACTGTAATGGGTATTTCTCACCTCAGATGTTCTCAGAAACATCGTAGTGTGCTGTTTAGCTGTAAAAAAAGGAGAAAGTTTGAATAAGGAAACATGCTCAATTGAAATACTGGCTTCTCTGACAACAATACTACAGCCAGCATGTTGTCCTTTGAAATTTCGGTCCGTAACGTCCATTTTTGTTTTGGATCTGTGTGATCCTGTCCACACCGCCCATATCGACACCCCGTTGCCACATATGAAAGGCAGCGAGTATTTGTGACACAAAGCCGCTGAAGTTATTCCGACCGCGATGCTAACACAAGCTAACCGCTCTCAGTCCCACCGGAGGAGCAGACGGGCCACGGCTCCAATGTTTTGAATTTGGACTACCGTTACCCATTTTAAACGCTAGCTGTCTGTGCAACATATTGCTCCTTTAAAATGAAACTCCAGTGATTTAGTGTTGAACTAATATACAGTTGGGGGAATTGCGAGTGACAGTTTTACATAAGAATGGTCAAAACTGCAGAAACACTGAGGCTGAGACACACAGAGGTTTAGTCCCTGGTATGGTCTGAACTCCAAAAAATGCCAGATCCTCCATTTCCCATAATACAATTAGATTTTGTTCGACCCGTCCTGCCTTGTAGAAATGTTTTAAAAGTCTTTCAACCTCCAAACAGCAGTTTGTTTTGCAGGGTTTCTGTTAAAAATTTCTGTTCAAGCTGACCCTGATGACATCACTATGACATCACTGGGGTTATTTCCCCCCAGACTTGACAAAGCTTTTACAGGCAGAGGAGCAATCTGACCTTTATGTGTAAAAATTGATGAAGTGCCTCTTTAAAAATGAGAAAGGGTTAAAATTAGGGAGGCACGCAGCAGACATTTTAATTCCAAGGAGCGGTTTGTTCTTTTCCGCAGCTGGTTTGGTTTTGACACGGTTAAACATGAAAGCTGATAAAAGGCATGGTCCAAGGCTGACTGTTTCTTGGACTATGTTGACTTTTTATGACGAAATCCAGATGATAACATAGAGCATTCAATAGCTGAAAGCGTGATTAGACCTGCTGCTGGTGAAGTATATCAGTGCCTCCATGTTTGACAGTGCATTTGTACAGGAAACTGGATGTGAAATAGACAAACCGTGTTGGCTCTCAAGCTCTGGTATCTGCAAAAGTTAGCCATTTCTCCATTGTCAGCTGATGTGAGACGGCGAAATACTCTAAGACCAATTGACAACAGGCGTTGTTAGCTGCTATCGAAAGGCTGCATCTCAGCAGCGAGTTAATCCCCATAACTAATGCTGCTACATGCACACAAGCTATCCTTCACTGCTGCATTAGGCTGTATCAATAACTGCTCCCGTCGCCTGATAATGGCCTTGTGGGGGAATAATTCATGACCTGAAGTGTAACTTAATGCACAGCAGCAACACCCACGAATTTAATGCAAAGCTCAGAGCTTAAGAGCAGCAGATGTGTTATTATAACCAGGGCACATAGCTTTTTCAACCAATGGCTTTCACAGCTGGTCTTCACTTCACTAAACTTCAATCAACACTCACTAACTGACCAGAACAGAGCCCATGTTTACCCTGCTGTTCCCCCAGTATGTATGTATGTGTACATGTGATTGAAAAGAGCCTGCTTACTTTCATACACAACTGTTAGTGATCAAGGGTGGCCATTGCTGCACTCGCAACTCTTACTGGGTGTTCAAAACCAAAAACTCAGGCTCGTCCTATATCCAGGATAATGGTCAAACCGTACACCCCAGCCTGTCCTCCGCTACAGCCAATCGGCTTGCTACCCTCTCACTATGAAGGGTGGTCCGGCTACCACTCTACTACTGTAAGATACTGACATCAGAACAGCAGAAACTCTACACATCTTCCGTCGTAGAGTGAAAGGTCATCTGTTCAGACTTATATATAAATAATATATATTATATACTTTCTATATCTCTTATTGTCTCTAAATGTGGCACTTGAAGCAGTCCTGTTTATTTGATGAAGTTAATGTTCTTGCTGGATTCTTAAACTTTTGGGGTTGTACCCACATGTTGAATGCACTAATTGTAAGTAACTGTTAAGTGCTTAAAAGTGTCAGCTACATAAATGTAATGTATATATATATATATATACGTATGTTGAATATTCGATCCATCAGTTAAAAAGTTATCCACCAGGAATGTATTTAAATGTATTAATTTGTTTGGCAAATGCAGTGCATTGCAGGGGACAATCCTGTGTCCTGGAAATTATTCATTTTTAATTTATTAAAAACAATACATACATTTTTTTTCACCACCAATTACAGGTTTGGGTGCTGTTCAATTTAGGCAAAATAAATAGATACATTGTCAGTAAACATTTTACTCATACTATCGGTATCAACATGTTGCAACTTGCTGGATATGTTAAGTAACCAGGCGGCATAATGTTTCCTCCAAACGTATTTGCTGTTGCAAACTAGTTCTATATGATGATGATGAGGATCACAGGGAAAGAAGACAAGAGAGCAATAAAAAAGGAAGAAAAATCTAATTTAAAAAAATAACCAAACAATTCACTTGCTCACTGGGTGTAACTTTGGTTTGAGTGCATTGTTGTGAATACAAACAGAGAATCTATGGCTTTGTGGTGGTTGTTATCCTTTTTCTTGCAGTGGTGGGTAATCACTTTTCTTTTACATCAAGACCATGAATTTATAGTGCAGATGCAAAGTTTTAGTCATGCTTTCTTA
>CAKAOI010026500.1:0-48514 GCA_916701655.1 Sebastiscus albofasciatus | reverse complement strand
ACATTTTTTGGACATTGGAACATTTTTCAGACTTTTTTCAAATTTTCTTTTTTTTTTCATTTTTGGACATTGTTGGAAGAATTTTCAGACTTTTTTTGGAACAGTCACTGTAAAGCTCCTCTGTGGTAGTTCCTGCTACAGTTGGTGTCTCCAGGACCGCATGTTGCTGTGACATACACAGACTCACAAGGTGAAAATATTAGCAGTCACGCAATGTCGTGGCTGTTAACAACAAAAAGTTTCACTTGGCAGCAACAATACCTCTGACGTGCTCTTCCCTTTAAAGATGAACTGACAGGGGGAAGTGGAGTCTGTGATGTAGCTCATTGGATGTTAAGAACCTAACCTGAGGCTCTTCCATGCAGCTATTACCCGTCTCATCCTCTCTCTCTCTCTGCTCTCTGTTTGGTGTGGTCTCGGTTTAAATTAATCCAGGATCAAAAGATCAGACGAATTAAATCAGCAACGCAATCTCTCAGCGCGAGCTGTCATACAATACAGTCAAGAGTCTTATAGCCTCAGGTCAAACACACAATTCATGAACGCCCGTAGAGCAAACAAGCAGGATTAAAGGCTTCTCTCATAATGTACTATCTGCTTCATAGACTATAAAGAATAGTTATTATTCTCTGTTGAATTACATTTAAAAATAAGTTTACAGATTGGGTTTATCTGTCAGTCTCCATCTTCAACTGCAACTTTGGACATAAATTGCTTTAGTTTAGTGATAACTAAGTAATGAGAGATTTTGTGTAAAATCTGATATTTTGAGTGTATGTGCACAGTCGTCGTGCAAATCTGCCTTTGTCATTAATTAATTTAGTTGTAATAGGTTTCTTTAACTTTATAATTATGCACTAATTAATATTTTAGTTTATAATAAGTCAAGACAAAGCAAGGTAGGCCTGTGTGCCACTCAGCAACTCCAGAAGATCCGTCTTTTATATTAAAAACCCACAAACATCACTAGTGTAAAACCGGCTATTGTAAGTGTAAATAAGAAGGCCACAATAATATTATTCACATCATTTCAGTGTAAATTGTTTTCCTGAATCTTCCAGCTTTTAAGTGGTAGTATTTTTCATTGTATGTCTGTCAATATGGAGTAATAAATATGTAAGAGAGTAGAATAAAATGTTCCCTGAGCTGTCGTAGTCTCGCTTTTCTGATGTGTAGCGCTGTCCATGGTGCTGATCATGCAACTGCCACGACGTCGCTGTTTTTAGTGACTTTATTTTGCACTAATAACTGACTCAGGCCTCGGACTGTTAGTGTATGAGGTTGTGAGGCTTAATAGTGGGGTGAGACTACACAACTTTAGCATACTCTGCCATTCTTATGAATAACAGGCAGTTATTTGCACTTTGCCGCTACTCTGGGGTGAATTCAACGTTAAGCCTCGGTAAGTCTGTGCATTAACGCACCATTGCATATTAACTTTAAAAGGTGAGAATATATCAACAAAAAACAAATCTATTAATGCAGGTTGAACTATTTCTTTAGTTTAGTAATCTGTGTTTCATGGGGATCCCAAAAAGCTTTTCATTTCTTAATTCGATGCCTTTAAAGAACTAAATTAACTCAGAAAACTAAACTAACAAAATCTACGTTACATCTTCAACACCCTTTATTACATCTACTCCCTTTTTAGTTCTTCTACTTCTTCTCTTTTCACTTCATGTCCTTCACATGACTGTGATCTCTGACCTGTAGACTCCGCTGTAGGATTTTCCTGATTGATGCTTATAGATTGAAACTCCACTGTTGCACTCACTGTCAGCTAAATTAACTTAAATAATCTCTAAAATGAACATCACGTTTTGGGAACGAGGAATTCCTTCAATAAGTGGTATTCCCCTTGAAAGTGTATCTGAAAGCAAAGTTTTGGCTCAGGTGTCGTATCGCAGCATCCCATTCGACTGCACTTCAAATAATCTAGAAAGCAGTGCGATGGTGAGTGACTGACAGCACCTTTCTGTGTGTGTGTGTGTGTGTGTGTGTGTGTGTCTAGGGGATAGGGACAGATCAGATATTTTACGACAGATGAAGTGTGAAATTGAAATGTTTTCCATTCGGGTTTGTGTGTGTCACTGACCTTGTCTCCATGTGCACTCGCCGCCACCAGCCTCGTCAAAATTCAAATATGTATTTAAATTTCTCAATATTCTAATGACCTACGAAGGCCACACTGCCCTTCCAACTCCGTCTCCTACAAAATCACGTTCCCATATGACTAAACTGTATTCTCAATTACGTTTGGAGGGGAACGTATTTAGTCCCAGATTATGGCCGTGGTTTTAAACAGTTTTAAACACGTGGTTAACATTGTAAATTGAAACAATAGAGGAAACGCAACAAAACTACTTGGTTAGGTTTAATAAAAAAACATCAAGGTCTGACTTCAATCCTCGCTACAGCGACTGTCATTACAAATGTATTTGCGATACGTCAAAAACAAATGTAATCCACAACTAAATCCCTCAAAAAGGTGATTCACTATGCAATTTCGTTGTATGGGAATGTAATTTTTAGGCAACAGGGCCCCTTCATGTGTTAGTTAGATGATAAAAAAGACTTTCCCACTTATTGTGTTTTGTACTGAACATTAAATTGAAATATCCTAACAAAATAGGTTCTGTTCTGTTAGGTAGGTAGGAGCTGCTAAAGATAAATGGAGAGGCAGGTTCCAATACCTTCACTCTGTATTTACAGCCTGTTCTCATTCCAAGGGCGTCGAATACCGACGCTTTGTCGCTAGATACCGCCGCACAAGGCACCCTTTACAGTCAGTAGGAGACACACTTGGATTTCCATTACTTACAATGTAGTGGTGTCGTAGTTTAAAGAGCAAAAGAGTAACACATATTGTGCACAAAGCTTTCATCAAGGAGACCGCTGTTTGTGTCCCGTGCGTTAAGTTTCACTTTCATGTTACAATCAGCTGTTCGTTCGTGTCCCGTGTTCACAACGTTCAGTTTCATTTTCACTGTACTAACGTAGTAGTTTTAAGCCCAACCTTGTTGTTTTTTCGTAAACCTAACTAAGTAGTTCTGTTGCCTAAACCTAAGCAAGTGTTTTTGTTCAATTAATAACATTGCACACATGTTTACTGCGACCGAAAAGTGACGCCGAGGGTTCTGACAAAGCATCAGTATGTGACGAGTTGGGATGAGAACGTGTTGGTGTTTACTGATAAGGTTTGTTAGGGTCAACCGTATGTTGGTTGGGTTGGTTAGGTTTACAAATGACGTGTGGATATCAGGGTAAGTCAATCAGAGGCAGAGGGTCGCAGGGTTTTGGAATAATAAGGCATCGGAACAACAGTATGACACCGGCGGACGTACTGATCTGATTCGTCCAGATGCGTCCCTGCTGTAAAAACCAGCGGACAGACGGTTTGACTCTTTCCACTCGGCTGTTCATAAACTATTCAGAATATGACTGAAGTCACTTCTCAGCCTCTGACGCCATGATCCTTCTTTTAGCAACATGCCGCTTTTCAGCACACATGATGTCATTTACCTGTGATGTCATAACCATGAGGTGCTGAAGTGAAGTTTCTCGAATGGACAGCTGCTGTGAGTTTATGAAAGGTTTGGTTTGTTTTTCTTCTTCTTGATGAGAAATAATGTTTAATAATAAATTGCTTTGGCCGGCTTCTTGGCACACATTTAACAAACGATGAGTCACACATAGTGCAGAAAATGTGATGAGTCATAATGCTGGAGAAATATCATGAGTCATCTTAATGCATGTAGAAGCTCCGGTCAGTTTAATCTTGCTGGTATTCCTTTGAACAATTACATATTTCCTTCATTCAAGAGTTTTGAAGCTATGAAAATAATCCAATCATGGATTTTGAGTGGATAACTTTGCTACAGGTTTGTCATGCTGATGCCCCACACACACAAAGTCAGTCAGTTCATTCAATACTGGGCTCCATGCACATTGTGAGTTACCATAGAAATATAGAACAGGATTTTTCTAGCTGACATTTTTGCATTTCAAAGTGGTCACTGTGCAATGTTGTTTTTTTGACACATACAGGATGTCCTTCTGCATGTAATGTGGAAGTCTTGAGGGACAGGTGCCTGGAAACACCGTCATATAACAAATAATAAGTCCTGAATCAGTGGAAGCACCCACACATTTTCTGTAGGGGTGACACACCAAAACCAAAAGCCATAACTGAATTTCAGGTATTTTATCATGCTGTTGTATATATAAAACTATGTCAATATTTTACAGTTAATGTTACTAATTATCTGAAGAAAAGAAGAAGAAAAAAACGCAACAAAGCTGCTTGGTTAGGTTTAGTAAAGCATCACGGTTTGGCTTAAAATAACTTGTTACGTTATTTCAACCTAATATCATAGGAGGGCATATCAGTAGTACAACATTTTAAGGACATTCTGCGTGCCATGATAACACATTTTAGGCTTTTTGCATGTCATTTAACGGCACATCGTTACCGTACAGTAACAGTTGCAGTTAGTTTTAGGCAACAAAACCACTTAGTTAGGTTTAGGAAAAACATCATGGTTGGGCTTAAAATAAATAGCCTACGTAAACTAAGTAAAATACGTACATAAACAACGTCACAACCGTCACTAACGTAACTTCCAATAACTCAACAACACTTTGGGACACGAACACTGATCTCCTGGTTGTAAGTCCTGTGTTTTTTTGAGACTTTCTCACTTGTTATTCTACGTCACTACTAGCTGTGTAGAATATTCACACGGATACGTTTACATTGCATTCAGTACAGAATACATGGCGTACAAATGACATGCCAAAAAGCAAGTATGGTGTTGTTATTGCACACAAAATGACTGAAAATTGACATGTCATTCATACTCCAGTTAGTGAGACCAAGCTGGTTATTTAAGTTGCGGACATAAAATAAGGTGTATTTCCGCGCACTGTGATTAGATATATATTTGTGATCCGTCAAAAAGAAACCTAATCTGGGAGAAAATGCGTTTCCTTTGGCACAATTCAGTTGTGTTTTTCCTTAAAAAGACAAATTATACAGCTTTAATTTGAAGGAGAGCATTGATTGTAAGGAACAAAACATTGACTGGCCCGTCCCCTTGGCGGTGCCACACTCCTGAATACTGTCCAAACGTAGCAGGTGGATCTTTTTATTGATTATTTTCAAACTGATAAGAAGTAGGAAGGCAGATCTGATCAAAACACTGTCATTTTATCAATAAAATGTTCTTCAAATCTTCTGACAATGTGTGGGACAGGCAGCATGTGTGCAGTCGAGAAAAACAATGAGCTAAAGCAGGCTTAAATACTACGGAACTGAAGAGTTTGAGGGATCCCTTCCACGTTGCACTTTGTCATTTGATCTATATGGATTAGTCCAACTCTAAAAGTTTCTGCCAAACCGTTTAGGTTTAAAGTAAATGGGTCTCTTGGAGGTGAAGTTTATGAATAATTGTGTACAATAGTTGTTGATATTTAGTCATTTGTCCAACCTGCTGCATGGATTAAGTCCATGTTTAGTTTGTGACACCACCTATGTGACTCTATAGGATTAGCCGGCTCCTCAGAACATAAACCCAAAGCTACTGTGAGTGAAATCTGAACCAGACGACCGGTTACAGACACACCAGATCAATTATGACTCTCACATGGGTATTTGCTGGATTTGTACTCTCCAAAACAAACGTTGTAAATTTAACATGGCTGCTATCACTTTGGCTCTGCCCCCCAACAGGTCTAATCGTGTGCTTGGGGGAATTTCTACGAGGGATGGGAAACGTATCAAATATTTACTGTCGGGCGCTAGCTAGCGGTGACATACACAGCATAAATTTAACATGGCTGCCGCGGAGACAAAAGGCAGGACTGTGAGAAGCACGCTTCCTGGAGAGACACAGGTCCGGGTTGGGGAATAAAACGACGGATATAAAGGAGAGGAGAGGGCCGCGCTGCCACCGCCGCCGTTTGATCTCTGCTGTTTTGCTTTTAGCAGGAAGTCGCGCAGAGAGGGTGCACCGGTGAGCTGTAGCATTGCATGTGTGTGTGTGTGTGTGTGTGTGTGCAGCCACTTGCATGCGACCACATTTGTTTGTGCATGTGTGTGTTAATGCAGCTCCTTGCACGCATACATTTTGTGTGTGTGTGTGTGTGTGTGTGTGTGTGCCCTTGCATGTGTGTGTTTTTGCCTTAAATTACGGCTGCTGTTTGTTGAGTGGTCCAGTGGAGCGCACAGTGACAGATGATGTAAATTATTAATTGCAGTCTTTCCTGTAGCTGAGTGTGGTGGGCCTTGTCCTCCTTCTCTCTCCTCTTTCTCCTTCTCTTGCTCATTCTCTTTGTCTCCCCCCCCCACCGACCCGTTTTTTTTTTCTTTCTTTTGTTGGATCACGTCTTTCTCTCAAACATCAACCTCATTTCGCCGTCCAAGGCGGCGCCCACCACTCTCCTCATTTATATTTGCTCTGTTCCCCTCCCTCATCTACATCCGTATCCATTAACATGGGCCAAAATATATAAATGTTCAGGAAAAACATTTGGAAATGTGTTTGTTTTTGAGAGGGTTTTGTGGTTCATCATCAAAACTGGAGTGTTTTCACACAACAGCGACATCCTCAGCTTTGTAAAAGACCAACGCATTCTCAACTTGTCACGTACTGGCGCTTTGTCAGACCCCTCGGCGTCACTTCTCTCTCACAGCAAACACGTGCTTAATATTGTGAATTAAACAAAAACACTTGCTTAGGATAAGGCAACAAAATCACTATAGTTAGGTTTAGGAAAAACTGTTTGTAAAATGACTGTTTGTTCAGTGAAAATGAAACTGAACACGGGACACTAACGAACAGCTGATTGTAACGTGACAAACGGGACACGAACAGCAGTCTTCTGGATGAAAGCCTTGTGTTTGTTGGACCCATCCTGTACCTCACCTCCCACCCGCCCTTTGTGTCTCTTTCACTCTTTAAACTACGTCACCACAGCACTTTCCCTGAGCATTTACTGTTGCTGTGGATGGGTTTATATTGTAGTTAATGGAACGCCCGGTGCATCTCATAGCCACACTAAAGGGTGACTTGTGCATTGGTATCTAACGTCAACGGCCATGTCGAAGCCTCAGTATTTGACGGCCTGGGAATGACAACGAGTTGAAATCATATTGCTATTATTGTTGGATGGAATCAGGATAAATGTGTTAACAAGGACTTAGCCTCTCTCTCCCTGTCTGCTCTGTGTCTCTGACATGGCTGTTTGACCTTCCACGACCCGGTACAGCTCAATTTCGTGCTGTGACACAGCCACTGTGTAAGCAGTACAGGACTCTGTTTAAACAGACAGTGAGAGAGGAGGAATTAGAAGGACGAACAGCTACAAGGGTATGTGTTAACACCTGACATTTTGTATTTGGTGGTTAAATCAGTGGAGGTCAGCTGGCTGGAATCTTGTTTGAATATTGTGATTAGACATTATAGACTTCCTCCTGCTAATTGGTTGCCTGTTATGCTGTACAACAGACCAGCAACCACCATGACAGGGGTGACCAGACGTCCCGCAAACTTTGGGACAGTCCCGAAATATGATGATTATGTAGCCTAATAAAACATTAAATACTGATCATTGTGAAACATTATTTTATCATTGCTGCCTTACAAGATCCAAACAAAGTGTTTTGCAAAGTCTGCAAGACAGAATACTACTATTATTAATATTGCTACTGTTCGTTGACCCTGAATGTAATGTACTGGAGGCCACGCCCACCGTTGCAGTGTCAATTGGTGGACACAACTTTTAATATCAAAGTGAGTTTTAGCCCTCACATGGACAGACGTTGACGTCACCATCCATCTGTCTGAGGGAGAACAGAGGATGATTTAGAAAAGAAGGATATGATTCACCTTAGGGTTGTTTTTTCATCCTAAAATGGGAGATGGGTGAGCGACTATACAGTCTACTTTACCTCTCACATTCACACACAGCACACTCTGAAACTCTCCGCTTTACCTTTCAACAAACGCTCGTCATCCCCCGCCTGCTGCCAGCTCGGGCTGCATCACGCATCTCACACATTGAAAAGGCTGCAGCTGCCCTCTGAGTGCCACAACGTGTTCATTTCCCTACCTGCAAATGGCCTCCACACACACACACACACACACACACACACACACACACACACAAGCAGAAGAAGTGTGTGTGCGTGTGTGTAGTCATCATGTGTGGTTTCAGGAGGTGACAACATACCTGCTGACGCTATGAGGAGGGATGAGAAAAGAAAAAAAAAAATTACCTCACTGCAAAAATGTTACGTCTCATTAATATTTCACTGATCCGTGTCTCGCCACGGATATCTCCCAGCATGCAGTGGGTGTTTTTCACAATATCCAAGAGTGAAAACTGTCAGTCGGGTTCCTCAGCTCTTCTAATCACACGTCTGTCCATGTGTCTATACATGTTTACATCCATCCGTCTGCTCATACATCATGTCCTTCCAGCAGAATGTATTTGAATCCAAATTTATTGTTGTTGTTTTCCACTGCAGAGGAAAGTAATTCAACAATGCATGCACAAAATCCAGCTCTGTCTCCTACAAATTAAGTTCCCATACGAATAAACTGCATTACGTTTAGAAGGAAACATATTTTGTCGCGGATTCTTATAAAATAAAATTCTTATCTTTGCTTTAGTGTTTTAACGTGTGCACTTATTTAGTCAAAACTGTCATAAAAGATGACATTAATTGGTGGTCAAGTAGAAAAGGTATTGAATCACATCAAAACCCTGTTTTAAAGCAACACTCTATGGAGCTATCATGTATTTCTATAATGTATTTTTTATCATTTTTCCATTTCCCAAATCAAAAATTCATCTCTGCGTCCGGCCGCTCTGTCTGACTTTGGCCCGGGGGAGGAAGGGGACGGGGACAGGGGGGATCAGGTTTGTCCCATTTCTGGCAGGGTGGAGGAAGTGGGCACCCCTGCTCCGTGAACCAACCCACCCACCCACCAACCTCAGCTCTGCTGGTGGGTGGCAGGAGGAGAGCACCCCATCATGGGTGCTGATTCCCTGTTTACTTTTTCATGAGGCCACTCAGCTGGATGGCCTCGCATGTCTCCTTCTCCTCTGCACATCTAGTACGTCTACCTCTCTCCTGCGTTTTAAACCTCCTCCTTTACAGGACCCACAACTCACCTGAGGTGATGTACAAAATATTAGGACCATTCTCATAGTTTACACATTCAAAGGTCAAAACCTCTGTCTCTAACTGGTCTGCCTCTCTGTATCTACATCTCCTACACCTGTTATCAATAAGAAACACTGGCTTTTTACCTAGATTCAGTATGTAGCAGTCCCTCATACTTTGGTACTTTCTGTCGTTCTCCTTGTCTCAATCAATTTTAGCTGGATGTCCCAGTTCCCCTGAGTTGATTAGAGGGTTATTCAGATCACCTGTTGTGCAGGCTGTGGGGCTCCTAATTAACAATTGAGAGCAGCTTGGTGCAGAAACTTTCTCTCTCTTCAGAAAACTTTCCAAGACCTTCTGAAGAATTAAAATCTTCTGACTCTACATCTTTGTTTATTTGACTGTTTAGTTGTGTTGTTTCCTCGTGGAGTCTCCTCCTCCAACGAGCAAATATGAGACAGAAACAGAACTAAACAAAAACGAAATGAAAAGAACGATTTGATGGAGAAAACAAAATTCCAAGGTTGCTCCGTGGTTCTACAACCTGTATCATCCATGCGAGCGGATGATTGATTTTACATCCTGAAAAAAAGCAGCGCTGTGGTGGAGACTTGTATCTACGATCATATCTGAGTGTGTGCTTGTTTTTGTGCATAAAAAAACTGTACATGTTTGCCAGTGTGTATGCTGTAAAGGTGGATTCTTGCATGAGTCTGATTTCGTCTTGATCCTCTCTTTTTCTCTTTTTTCCTAAAATCAACTTGGCCTGAAAGAACTGACGAGAAAAAGAAAACAGTTTAACAGGACATTACATTTTCAGCCTGGTCTTCTAAAAGTTATGTACCATAATGTTAAACTACATTTCAATTACAATTTTGAGGGAATGTTTATTCTCCTGGATTATGTTTGGTTTTGATGTATCACAAATGCGCTTAATCAAAGTCCATGTAGGGAGGAGTAACGCCCCCAAACACAAAAAGGGCATGTATTGACATAGGTAACGCCCCAAACATTAAAAGGGAAGGTACTGACTTAGATAACGCCCCCAAACACTAAATAAGAGCAGATATTAGCACAGGTAACGCCCACAAATACTATTAGGACAGGTATTCCTATAGGTAACGCCCCCAAAAACTGTAAGAGCAGGTATTGACATAGGTAACGAACCCAAACACTAAATAAGAGCAGATATTAGCATAGGTAAACACCCAAATACTGTTAGGGCAGGTATTTGTATAGGCAACACCCCTAAACGTTGTCAGGGCATGTATTGACATAGGTAACGCCCCCAAACACTATATAAGGGCAGGTATTCAAATAGGTAACCCCTCCAAACACTATATAAGAGCATGTATTGATATAGGTAACACCCCTAAACACTATAAGGGAAGGTATTGATATAGGTAACGCCCACAAAAACTAAATAAGAGCAGATATTAGTACAGGTAACGCCCCCAAATACTATTACGGCAGGTATTCCAATAGTTAACACCTCCAAACACTATGAGGGCAGGTATCAGCATAGGTACCGCCCCCAAATACTATAAGGGCAGGTATTCCAGTAGTTAACATCCCTAAACACTGTAAGGGCAGGTATTGACATAGTTTGTAGAAACGTACCATGCCAATGTCTTATTCTGGCGACTGGGTTGACAATTTAGTTTTTTACTAAGTGTACCTAAACCACCACTATGAGCAATCGATGGAACATAAATTGGCAGGAACTACTTTGCCGTATGTGCCCTTAGAAATTTCACTCATCAACCAAGAGAACCATATGTTTTTATTATATCATCGTTAAAACGTTTCAACAATTACAGGTAAATAAACTTTATAAAACAAGGCCAAAATAATTAGCTTTACTTTTAGGACTGCCTGAAAAAGTCAAGTTGTTAGGGGATCCTCATGTGTATTATTTAGTCTTAGGTTTAAACAAGTTGTTCTTCCACCATGAGTCAAGATGAGCTTATATTTGTTGTTTTATGTTTGATGATAAAGGGGGAAAATGGTATAAAAAATAACCTTAGACTAAACCTTTTGACATATTCACAGACAAAGAAATAAAACAGTATTACAGCTGGCCAAACACAGTTACTTAAGTCAACTGTCTTATGAACAAAACAACCGAGAAAGGTGACATAAAAACCGACCTGGTGCAGAAGATGATCGTAGTGAAAGTATAACCTAACTATCATTCTTCTGCACACGTACGTGACTGCACACACAAACACTGATCCACTCAAACAGACAGAGAGAAGAGCAGAGTGTCTATTGATTTCTGGATGAACATCGATCACATGCACAATTAATTGTTCTTTGAGGCGTAGCGGCTCCGATCATCATCCGACTTCAGGTGGAGATCAATACAGAGAGACGAGAGGGTGGAGGAGGGAGGGGAGAAGAACAGCAATGTTTCATAGACGTAACCTCTGGGTGAAAGAAGCATTGTGATCCTCTATTTAAGTAAAAGTTGCTACACAGCAATTTCAAGTGAATTCCGACCTCCGAGCTGTCTGGAGCAGCATAATGCTGCCTTCAAACTGAACTCGTGAGCTTGAGGTTACGACATGGGTACATACGATATGCTTGACGTTACAGTGGTCAAATCATGAAAACACCGCTGCTAGGCAACGGCAACACGGATGCTGCTGTCGGCATCTAGAAGACACTGAGGCTAACAATTTAGCAAGCTATCTAAATGCAAAGGCGTAATGACAGAAATTACAATAGATTAACTTATCATCCACCAAAAAATTGTATTCCATGGCCTCCACCATTTCTAAAAACGACAGCAAACACGTCAAAACTCATGAACTCTGAGCTTTCAGAAAATATCAATGTGAATATGACATGAGGGGGGCGTTCATATGGACTCTTCTCGTGAACACGACCCCATTTGAAGGCAGCAAAAAAACACGTCAATGGCATGTATGCTAAGAAATAATAACAAAGACGCACATCCAGTGTCCGATGGGATGCGATTAATGAAATATCTTGCAGAATTAAAACGGATCTGCACATCAAATAGCTCCCGGATTTTAGATGCTTTTAGATTACATGTTAGAAGGATTGCTGGAACATTTCGAGCACCGCGCTCTTCCTCAAACTAAAAACTCAAAGCACTGAGAGTCACCATCTCAACCATCACAACTGTTTCAAATAAGATTAATAAGAAAATACATTATATATTAGACATATGCACCGATAGAAGATCTATATCAATGTTATAATATATTTTCTAAAAAAAAAAGGTACAGAAAGGTAAAGAAGATGATATAAAGGAACATGACAATATAAATTATATAAATGTACCACCCCACAAATAAGTATTCAAAAAAGCATGTGGCATGTACACTACCTTCTGCTAACAATGCAATGCATCACATACAGATGCAAAAATTACAGTCGTGCGACTTTACACCTGTAACTGATGATGCCAAATGACGATGTTTTGTATCAGAAATTAAAACTCACTGCTCAGTAAAGAGTAAACTATTGAGTGTCTATAGGTCTTTTTTCACAACAGACATTTTGACGTGTCATAGAAGGAAAAGCAGGTGTTACTAATAACATTAATGATGACTTTATTCAAGTGTCCCAGTGAGCTTCGACGGTGTGATGGAGCCGGCACGCACAATACCAAGAAGCTGAACGTGAAGCGGCTAAATGGAACTCAGCCATCATTCATTTTATTATTTAGACACCTGTGCTTTTCCAACTGTGACATGTCAAAATGTCTGCAGTGACAAATAGTCTATTATAGAGCGAGTAGCGAATGAGTGTCAATCAAGTCCGTCTACTGCGCATGCCGAGATGATTGGTCTAATCAGGCACAATACGTGAAAACATCTGTGTGTGTGTGTGTGTGTGTGTGTGTGTGTGTGTGTGTTCTTACATGTTCTGTGTCTCAGTGTTTGATTCCTTTGTTAAGACTCGTGTGTGTCTGTCTGTAAGAGAAAGCTGCTCAGTGTGTGCGTGTGTGTGTGTAGGACTCCTCACGTGTCCGTATGTGTGTGTGTCATTTCCTCAGCAGCAGTGTGTATTGCTACACTGTGTTGTATTGATTAGTGAGCACACTGTTGTCTCTGCCTATTCCAGCTAAATGGGAAATTAAAGCCAACTGTCACACAATTCTGCACTGAACCTCCATCAATAATTCAGCCCCCCCCACGGTCGACTCTAGTTTACACACACGCACACACTTCATGATGAAGACACACACCAGCTCTGAAACAGTCTAATAATAAGACACGTAAAGATTCACACACATACACTAAGGAAATCAGAAATACCAACACTCTCAGGCTTTTATATTACGTGTGTTCATGATTTGAACATGGAGGTGGGCCGCCATCGAAGTAAGACCATCGACTGTTTATAAGAAGTGGACGTATTCACCGTGACGTCACCCATTGGTTTGTAGACTGCTGTTTTGAAGCCTAAAGTTCGGCATTTTGGCCGTCGCCACCTTGGTCTTTTGCAACCAGAACTGACACGAGAGGGTGGAGCTAACTACAAGTGAACGCTGACATTTTTAGGCGACCAAAACACACTGTGAACGGGTTAAAGTTGTCCCAGACCGGACAACGCCGTGGTAGCAACCTGTCAATCACAAGGTAGCCACGCCCTAAAGCATCCCCTGCTTTATGGTCTATGCGACTCTAAATGGGACCATAATTTACTAAATGAACATCATGCTGTATTGAAGAAGACTTGAAACTAGTGATTGAGACCACAAACTCATGTTTACAATGTTTACTGAGGTAATAAATCAAGAGAGAAGTAGGCTCATTTTCTCATAGACTTCTGTACAATTAGACTTAATTTTGCAACCAGAGGAGTCGCCCCCTGCTGGCTATTAGAGAGAATGCAAGTTTAAGGCACTTCAGCATTGACTTCACTATTCAAACCCAGAGGTTGCCACCTGGGTTATCTACATTAAACTCATCATTCAGAACTAAAAGCCTGTGTGTGTTGTTTGCAATTGAAATAGCACACTCAATTATCAGTCCCCTGCACCCAGAATACAACTGTGAAAACACCTGTAACCAATTAGATGTAGTAGTATGTATGTATTGAGATGTAAGATATTTTGTGTTTATGTTTTTGTGTGTAGAGCTTCGACAAAGAGGGCTCTAGTTTCAGAAAATGTGTTTTCGCAATTGTAAAAAAATGTAAGATTTTCTGGCTCCAGTAATGGCAGAAAAAAAATGTGTTTACCTTCATCAGTTATTGGATTATCATCTACTGGCTTTCATGGGAATCATATTGTGATGATGATTGTGTTTTTCATTCTATACAGGTCTCCTGTCTTGTCGAAAGATGTGCAGGATTGAGTACGTGTGACCGTAACGTGCAACATAGTTCATTGAAACCATTTGCCATTTTGTAATATATTTATATTATTTATATTATTTATATTCTAAAATGTGTTATTGAGTAAATAAATTGTTCACAAAAGTTGAGATGCTGTCAGGATGTCAGATTCAGCCTTGTTTTATGGTTACTGTTGGAGACGACTGACACAATCGGTCAAAATCAGGATCTTTGGAGAACAACTCAAGCATCACTACAAGTTAGCTTGATGTTCACCAGCTTGGCTCCATGTTGATCACATCAGTGACTCTGATCAGAGGCTAACGCAGCCACTTATTGCTTGTTGAGCAGGTCAGAGATCTTTGGGGCAAAAGAGATGGGTGTAGTGGTTGTGAAGACAGACTTAACGAGTTTAATTCAAATATGGCCAGAAGTAAGAATGGAAATCTATCCAGAAAACCATCGAGCTGTACATAAAGTGGCTGATGGCAAAGCCAAAGATCTTAAGCTCCTGCTTATTTTCAGCTCTTGGCTTGAATGGCAGTATGTACTTAATAACCCAGAGAGTAAAAAATCCAGGAGAATGAAACACAAACAACGAAAAGAGAGAGAGAGAGAGAGAGAGAGAGAGAGAGAGAGACGGAGAAATAAGAACCTCTCCACAAACTGAGCGAAAACCAAACCAAATCTCCAATGACTTGTCTGTGAAATTCAAATTCTCCCCCCAGCCGAGCTCACCAGGGAGGGAAAGAGGGATGGATGATGGAGCGGAGGATGGCTGAATGATCGGACGATATGGGGATTAAAAGAAAACACGGCCAGGAATGATGTGGATGTGAGCGAAGCGACGCCGAGCTTCTGTCAGCGGGGACGCAGGCGGCACGAGACGTGATCGATGCTTACAAATGATCTGTGAGAGGAAAAGAGAAACATGTTGGGAGTTGGATGGAGAGAGATGGGGACTGATAGAGGAGGAAGGAAGGGAGATGTGACTGAGGACGACAGGAAGTGAGAGGATCCGGGGAGACGGAGTGATAAAGAGAGCGAGACGAGAGCCTAATAATCATCTCTTCAACTTATCTCCCTTTCACAACAAATCTCTCCCCTCTCTCTACCCCTCCCTCCTCAGTTCGTTCCCCCTCTCTCCGTCTCCATCTCCATCTCTCTCCCTCCACCAGGCTTCCAGCTTCAGAGGCGAAGCTCCATCTGATCAATAATGGATGCTGCTGTCTCCTACACTGCTGGAGAAGGGCCGGTACATTAGGTAATGCAGGGGCTACATTTAACTGGATGGGCTTGTTAATGCGTCCCGCTGGGGAAACACCCTCCCAACGCCACCCCACCCTCTGTACTTCCCCCCTCTTGCAACACACATACACATGCACACCCATCCACCCCGCCTGCTCCATCACCCGCCACCACGCAATGCAACTTTTTCCATGGAGGGAGGAGTTGAGGCAGCGTTTGTGGATCGTGGATCAGAGCATGTTCCAAGTTGGATGGCATGAGGAGGGTTGTATGTGTCTTTCAGTGGGTGGTGAGAGGGGAGAGTTGGCGCTCGGGTCATCTCCTAAGGTCATATCCCATCATCCCAAATACACCATAGAGCGCCAAAGTCCCTCCCCTTCTGGTGGACCACCATATTTCGGAAAAAAATATGTACGGTAATGATCCCGTTTGAATTGCGCCACGAACTACACATATGATGTTTGCCAAGAAAGTCACAGTTTGTTGTAAAACTGTTGAAGTATAAGACTGTGAAAATACGTAATTAGAAAGGCTACACGTTTTGCACTGGGATGTACTCAATATGAGCTCACTCACTCGTTCTTTCTCTTTCTCGGGGAAGGACTTTGCTTCTATATATTCCTAACTTCCTAATAACTAACAATTGTGATGTTTCCGTTCATTTTTTGGTGTTCTGTGTGTCTTCAAAACGAGCTAAAAATCATTGTTACTTAACAATTAAATGCAATTGAATTGCATACTAAGTTGAATATCAATTAGCAGAATTGATCAGTAATAAAAGAGATCTCGCTATCAACACTTTGATAGATGAACTGGTCATGAGTCTCCAGCCACACTAGTGACTCTGTGAGGCATTAACAAACTGTTTGACAGATAAACCAAAGAGTTTGACCTGCTGGTGGTGCTAGAGGAAAAGACTGAGGATCGCCAGAGTCATTAGATTCATCCTCTGGGGACGATGAATATCTCAATCCTTCTTCCTGCCTCAGGGCGCTCCGTACCCTGAGTCCTTCTGCCTTGTGAGGATTCCACCATTGTTGTCTCTAAATGTCAGAAACCTCACTGAACTTGTGTTTTTGATTTCTTCATTCTGCGTCTTCATCACTCATCGTGCCGTGTTGCAACAGAAACTCCAGAGGATTTATATTAATGCTTAAAAGAGATATTCCCTGAAAACATATGTCGAGGTGATGCAATATGCATGCAGTTGTTAGGATGTATCATGTCTGCGAGCGCTGCGCTGCAAATATTATGTTGGAATATGTGAATCAGTCATGATGGATCTATAGTTTTGCATTTATCATGCAGATTGAAGCAGGAAAGCAGGGATACCAGTTTTAATTGGACAAACCGCCTCATCCAGAGCACCAGGCCATTCAGGGATAGAGGGAAGTGTAACTGATTCAGTGTTAGAACTACAGTATGCCGCACGGGGAACACAACCTCTACATCTCTGAGCTGCATATACACAAACACACACCAGTATTGAATATGAGTCCGATATAAAGCTGATGTGGACGGTCAATACTGGAGAACATCAAACTCAAGGATGGATGAGTACCGCATTTAGTCCAGTCAGAATCTTTCCAGTCTTCAGATGCTGTTTTCATCCATTTGTATTTTACAGAAGAAAAAACACTTTTGCATAATAACTTAACGGTTTCGGGTGCTCCAAAACCATATGAAGGGAGGATAAATATCTGCAATTCCTTCATGGATTTTGGTTTTAAGTGTTTTCACTTGGTTTCTAGCCAACCTAATTCTTTTAAGTTTTAAATTCCAAGCTGTGTGATTGGATGTTTCTTACAGAAATGCTTCTTGGGAGTCGTAGTTGACTTCTGCCATCATGGTTTTATGTCCAGAGTCTTGTACCTTGGACTTATTTTATAAGAACCACAGATAATTCACAGATAGGATTTCATGCTCATCCAACCGTTGAACTGAACAACCCAGTCGACAGATGAAATGTCAGCATTGTACGTTTCTGCAAAGCACGGACACGTTGAATGTCAATGTTTCTGAACAAACAAATTTCACATCAGCCTCATGTCAGGTTTGCAGAAACACAATGCCATGTGTTTAACGTTGTGAAACGATTGGTTAGGTTTAGGCAACAAAACTACTTGGTTAAGGTTTGAAAAAACATCATGGTTTGTGTTCAAATAATAACGTACCAACGTAACGTAACAACCTAACCGTGCCTTTCTACACACTACACCAATGTCCACCCAACACCTGCTATGTGATGCTTTATATCCAATGAAACCTGAGAGATCCTGTTTCTTTTACTGTAACGATTCAATATCTGGCAGCACAATTTTATTAGAGCACCTACTGGGTGAATTTATGGTGACTGAATTGGACAGTTTTGTGATTAAAGATGATAAAATGGGTGTTTTTTTTCTTTTTTACATAAAAAATCTCTCCGTGTGCAGATTTATGCCGGAGGTCTCAGGGCTGCTCCACATCTTCTTGTCACCGCTCTCTATTTGAGAGGCCCTCGCTGGCCCCTCTCAGCCCCGCTTGGCCCCAGATGAAAACCATGATTGGTCCTCTGTGGGAATTTTAAAGGGCCCTCAATTAGGCGTCCATGGAAGTGCCTGTTCCTCCCCATTGTGCATGCGGGCCTCGGCTGGGGTCCTGAACCCGAGCTTCGCTCAGCTCTCTTTAACGCAGCGGCTGGACTCACCTTGCCGAGGCGACGTGCATCATATGCAAAAGAGAAGCAGAGGAGGAGAGAGGCAATGAGCAAGAAAAGGAAGAAATGAGAACTGTATGAATACATCTGCATGTGAGAGAGAGAGACACTGAGAAAACAGTGAGCATTTAAAGGACAGTGAACGAGACCTGAGGTCAACTTTGGGCCAAAATGTCTGCAAGCAAAATTAAAACTATAAATAAATCCATAAATACACAAGAAAAAGCAAAATAGTTTCTTGTTTCAAGCATACGTTTTCTTTTAATTATGAATGTTTTGGTCCTTAATTACATAAATAAACAAAGACACTAAAGTTTAACTATTCATACTTCAGGTTTTGAGATTTTGGTCCAGATTTTTGTGAAGTAATACGGGTTAGTAGCTATATTTGACGGCATCTCAGCTATAATTTTGGTACTTCATTCACAGTTTCAGTGTTTGTGCAACCTGTCATTACTCATTCAGTGACAAAATGTGTCATTGGTAAATATGTTAGATACAGCAAAGCATTATGTTTGCTTTTTAAAAATGGATGGCAAAATGTTCATACTAAGAATATCTGCAAACAGTCACCGTCACCTCACTGTATTTGTTTTCCTTACAATATTCACTTGTAGCAACTAAAGCAGGATTTTCATTTTGTATTAATTTTTATGGTTACTCAGTCTGTTGCAGAGCCCTGAAACTCCGCCCCCGCTTCTGTTATTGCTTGTTCATTCAAAGTTTATTAATATTGAACGTGTTGCGTGTCCAAATTGCACCAAATTCGACACCGCACGTCCTTAGATCTGCAGCAAAACACCTTCCAAGTATAAATTAGATCGGATGAACAGTTCTTGAGATATGTGAAGGACACACATACACACAGACAGAGATTCCTTGCGTTATAGTTCGATGTTTAGACATCTAAAAGCACTTGAGTTAGGTTAGGGAGAAAGCTTGGCGCGCCGTTTTGAGCTGAACTTTTGTCGGATGCCCTGTTTCTATTTATTCCTGTTGCTCGCTTTGAAAACGCCGTAATGGACGAGGAACGGCTGATTGGTGAAGTTGAAATGAGGAGTTATCTGCATGATACCTCCTCGTTTCACAACAAACACCTAAATAAGGAGGCAGCTGGCTGGAGGGAGATCACCTTAAAGTTTCCTACTTGCTATATTGTATATCATTTCCAGTAAATATCACAATATAAAATGTGTTTTCTGTTCAAAGAGTACAAACATAGGAAGATAAGTAGTTACATCTCCAGTCTGATCTCGATCGCACATGATCGGTAACCTATCTGGTTTGTTTGCATTATGTAACAGAAGTGCATGATAACGGATTTAGTGTGAGCAGAGAGCATTCAATGTTATAGTCGGACACTCTCTTGCTGTTAGGACACGTTGTAGGAAGGCGGTTTTTGGGCCCCTGTGCAGCTGCACCGGTTGCACCGTCGATATTTACGCCACTGTGCAGGACAAGAACCTCGGTCTCTGTTGTCAGAGTCAACTGGCTGCTGTTGCTTCACGTGTAAATAGATACAGGTTAAACCCAGCTGATACAAACACATATGAAATTTAGTTTTTCAACAAAAGCCTTCAGTGAACTCAATTAATGATGTTGAGATGGAAACAGCTAATTTGCGCCAGCTCAAACATGAGTGAGGGGGACAGAGAGAAAGAGATTAAAGACGGAGTAAGCAGGCGAGGACGAGAAACACAACAGAGGGAGGAAGAGGGTGAGGAGGGTGAGGATTTAATGTGGCCTCCCCCCTTCAGTTGGCGGTTAATGACTCCTGATGGGCAGGGGAAACACGAGGAGGAGGAGAAGTGAGGGGTGAGGAGGGGCGGCAGGTGTGCCTGTCATAACCAATATCACACACACACACACACACACACACCTTAACTTCCTTCTTGCCTCCTTTTCATCATGGCCACCCCTCCTCCTCTCCTCCCTCACCTTCAGTCCGCCTCCTCCTCCTCCTCCTCCTCCTCTCCCGCCACCTCCTGTTTTTTCTCAAACACTTCCTTTCTTCATCTCCTCTTCGGCCTCACCTCCTTCCCCTCCTCCTCTCTGTCGTCTACTCTCCTTCTTTCCCCGTCACCAACCCACTTTCCACTCTCCTCCTTCCCCCTCGTCTGTATCCTCCCTCCATCATCCATCCAACCTGCTCTCCTTCTATCCTTTCCTCCTCCCTCTATCCCTTCTTCCCTCCTCCCTCCCTCTGTTGCTCTTTCACCCTCTCCACACTTGTCGTCCCGATTATGCAGATGAGTGTTTGTAGCGGGGCCCTAAAAAGCAGATTAGAGCCAGGGAGCCTCTTGATTGTGACATGGCTATTCCACAGAGGCCAGCAGGAGGGCGGCATTAGCACGTGCATGTGTGTGTGTGTGTGTGTGTATAGTCGCCCATCTCCATCCCTTGTGTTTCCCCTCATTCCTAACATGGTGTCTACGTGGACGAGTGTGTGTGTTGCATACACGTGTGTGTGTGTGTGTGTGGATGTGGGAGTGTGTCTAAGCATGTGAAAGGGCAGGAGACGGAGAGTGCAAGATGGCGAGCCACTTAGTGAAGGCCCATATGTGTGTGTTCAGTGTCCCGGGACAGGTCTTAATGGGGACGCGTGGCAGTTGGACACTGGACAGGATGAAAGTGGCACTACCGTACCGCCTGTTATGGGACGCACACACACAAACACACACAGACGCATAATGTATGTTCCATATGGAACAGTCCGCTGCCCGCTACCTTTAAATGGAATACACTCAATATCCAACACAATCATTTCTGTGGATCAGGGGTTTAAAGTTTCTATAATCTGGATCTTCTTATTTTGTTATGACCATATTTAACTCACTAAAGCTGTTTTCTCATATGATCTCCGGATAACGTCCAGAGAATCAGGTCGGGACATTTTCCCGGAGTTTCCCTTTCACACATGTAGCCCACAACAGGACATTGTTATGGTGTGGTACAGGTGGGCCCAAATGCAGGACTCTAATGGGCACACGCGACACGAGAATGATGGGGCCTGATGAATCGTCAGCAAAGCCCTGACTGTAAAGATTATCTTTCCAGATATTCCTGTGGTGTGAGGTTATGTCAATGTTCCCTTGAATTTGAATGATGATTTCGGTGGCGGCCCTTACCGACAGAAGTTCCTGCATCTCGTCATCTCTCCAGTTAGACATTTTCGTTGGTGTCTTTGTGTAAATGACCCTTCTTCTTCAACTGATTCGGACATTTGCGTTCTCAAAAAAAAAACCCCCCAGTGTGTAAATGCTTTAATTAAAAATTACAATTACAAACACATATCTTGTTTGTTTAATCCATACACAAGCAGAAATGTAAAAACGTCAGTTTATGATTTTATGGGGGGTTGTGTGCTGGTCTGGACTGTTTCTTGGTCGGACACTGTCGTCCTGAGGTTACAGACTGGGCATGAGATTGCATCAGGTTGAAAACAGGTCTGTTTTGCAGATAGTAGATTTACCTTGTTGTCATTCTGCCTGTCCATTTGTACACGTCTGTGTCTGTCCATTGGTCTGTCTGTCTGTCTGTCTGTCTGGATATCTGTTTGTTTTCTAGCCTCTCCCTCTCTCTCTACTCTGATATGTTTCAGCCTCTCTCCGCCAGCTGCAGTGCTGCCCTACTTTCAGATGTCTGCTGTCTTTGCATTTGACAGCATGTTTAAAGAAAATTAATATTTCAGCTGGCAAAGAAGCGAAGGCTTCCATCTGATGTGTTTATCTCTGCTCGTCAGACGGGTCGGAGAGGGGTGCGAACGAATGCTGACACACCTTGATTCTGAATTTCCGAGGCCTCTTTTTATTTTATTTCACTAAATCACTGCAACAGAGGAGAGAAAAAGGCAGATTTGTCAGTGATAAGATCAGAGGGGAAGTCGCAGGCAATGATACCGCTGAACAAAGCTTTAATTTTTCAAAAAGACTCGGCCCATTAAATTTGCAAGTGCCCGTCTCATTTTGCAGACAACGTTTAAATATTGTAGCTTTTTTTAATTCAGAAGCCCTGACCGTTTCTTCGCCATCCGCGATCTTGTTCTTGAAGAAAGACAAGTGGAGGAGAAAGGCAGTCTAATCTGTCCGTCCTCTGTGGATGAAACCGACTCCATCATGTCTCTGGTTCTGTGGACGAGACGGAGATGAGTAGCATAACGTATGTGACTGCTGCTACAGATGCAGCGTGAACTCACATTTAAAGAATGAGGAAATAAAAGGCTTCACTATTTGTGTCTGTCCATGACTCTTTCAAAAGACATTTTTGTGATTATTTCATGTCCTAAAAGTAAAAAGTGCATCCTTCACTCAACAAGCTGAACAGTCCGTGAACTTCAAGAGACAAACAGTGATAGTCAATCAGAAGAAAGGTGGTAAGAGACAGAAGGTGTTTTCAATGAACTCATCTGCTTTGGGTGGTCAAACAACCCTATCTTCAACTAAATTACGTTTCCATACAACTAAACTGCTTTCTCAATTACTTTTCGAGGGAAACATGTTTTCTACTGGATTACAGTTGCAGTTTTAAACACATGGTTAATGTTGTAAACAAAACAAAATGAAAATTCAACGAAACTACTTGGATCGGTTGAGTAAAACACATCATAGTCGGCTTAAAATGAGAATGGGTGTTATGTTATTTAAATTACAGACGTAAATTAAAATAAGTTAATAAATAACGTTGACTTTTGGTTTCACTCGCTCAGACGCTGTGCACCGGGAGTGACTGCGGTGACGTTGTTTAAAGAGCGAAAAGAAACACACCGGGTCGGTGGGAGGCGAGGTGGATGGGTCCAACACACACGAGGCTTTCATCCAGGAGACTGCTGTTCATGTTCCGTGTCTTAAGTTTTATTTTCATTTTACAAGCATTGTAGTTTAAGCCCAACCATGTTTCCCTAAACCCAACTATAGTGGTTTTGTGCCTAATCCTAAGAAAGTGTTTTTGTTTACTTCACAACATTAAGCACGTTTTTACTGCAACCGAAAAGTGACGCAGAGCGCTCGGACAAAGCGTCAATGTATGATGAGTTGGGATGAGAATGTGTCGGAGGACCACAATGCAAGGAGACGGTTTGTCTCCTCTATGGACCACTGCTGCTTCGATTTCACGTCCACACCGTATCTCTGCTGTTTAAATGGTGGTCACAAAGTTGTAATCCTGGATGACCAGCGTCCTGCAATGTCTCTCAGCTTCATACATTTCTGCGTATAGCACACTATTGTGTTGGAAAGCGTGTGCGTATGGCCCCTTCATTTGTAGGAGAGCAGTGACTGAAGTAGAAGAGGTAGACTGAAGAAATATCAACAACAAACAGCGGTACTTGACGAGTTGGGAGTGAGAACGGGGTGAAAAGGCTCGAAACACCTCTGATGTTATTACCACAACGCTCACTGTCTATCTGTAATGAAAGTTGATCTGTAAACCCCAGAGAATACATGCAAACACACACAGGTAGGCATTTAGCACACACAACACGCATCACACAACAACGGACATTTATTGTGCTCACAAACATCCCATACAACACACATATATACGATAACACACTCATGTACACACACACCAGACTTCAAAGGCTTTTTGGTTTCCTACAATGAGAAATAAAATATTCCACACACAATACAACACAGCCTTTCTTCTCCTCAGACCTCACACTACACACCTGAGCAGCCTCCCTAAACATGATCAGCGTGTGTGTGTGTGTGTGTGTGTTGTGCTTTGAAACCTGGTGTTCTCCCATCACTCCACATCGCTAGTTTGCCCTCAGATTAAAGATTCATCCTGACCGTGCAGTCAGACAGCTGAGAGAAACAAGCAACTTTGTGTTTACCTGAAAAGGACCTGTGATTATCTTTTTAAAATGGACATTTAGCTGTTCAATCCAACCTGACCAGAGCCAGCACATCAACTGGACCCAAAGGAAATGTAATCAGAACTAATTAAATGGGTTATTGACCTTTGTCCATCATGATACGTGCCCGGTGTTCTCCCTAGTGCTTGTTAAATATGTCTTTAAAGTCCCGCTCCAGACGGTTTTACTTCAACAGCAACACGTGACGCACGTGTCAATTTCTGCTCCAGTCTTTTAAAAATAAAACTACTTAGTTAGGTTAAGGAAAAGACCGACTTGGCTTAGGTAACCAAACTACTTAGCTGGGTTTAAAAAAAGATAATTGTTTGGGTTAAAAGAACTCTGAAAGTGTCGTTACTGAAGTACGGAAGATACATGGCAAATAAATCAACTCTGACTTCTAGTTTCACACGGGGTCTCCTGGGAGAAAGTCTGGTGTTTTTTGACCCATCCATCCACCCCGACCCCGAAAACAACATAGTTGGGCTTAAAACTACTATGATTGTAAAGTGAAAATGTGACTTGGCGTTGTGAACACAGGACACGAACGAACAGCTGATTGTATTTAAAAGTAAAACTTAACACACAGGACATGAACAGTTTGTTGGACCCGTCCACCTCCCGTCTGCCTGCTGTGTTTCTTTTGCTCTTTAAACTACCTCACCACTACGCCCTGTGTTTGTTAGCCCAAACTTCAGAAACGTGCCTAATTCATATTTCTTTTTTGCAACATTTCAAACATTGGCTTAAAATTCGCTTGACAAGTTTGAGAACGCCTGTTACAGAGCGACCAACAACAGTTTGTTTCCGGTTTCTTACTGACAGTCAACGTTGGTTAACCAAACCTCAACTATAGTGTTGTCAGATCATGAAACTGATTGGTTTTAAAAGTCACTGACGAATGATATCCTGCTGATCAGGGGTGTTTGATCAGAAAACGCTTATATTTGTCATTCAAACAGCACATTTTATTGTTTAATCTGGAGGACTTGTTGATAACGTTGGTTTGTTAAATAGCGAAGAAGCTGATCTCACATTCATTCTGCCATCTTCGTCGTATTTTGAACATCATCTCAATTACCACTTTCCATCATAGAGGGTGATAACATATAATAACCAATGGATTTCAGCATTCAGAGAGGTCAAGTAAAGTATGGTTCTTCATGCCATGTACAGGCTAATATGAAATAGTATGTTAATGAATGGTAACAACAGTAAAGCAGAGAGGGCGGCCTCAGAGACCGCGGCCTCGGACCGTCACACCGACCCTAATTAAACTCTATTAACCCTCAGCCATCCCTCTCACCTCCATCCTCTCTGTCCATTAGCAGCCAGTCTTTGCTGAGACAAACCTGCGGTGGCGTAGAGACGTGCTGCGAATAGCAATGTGCAGCCACGTCCAGTTACCGTCTACCGTCTTGTCCCGTTTTAATTAACCGGTGTCCGATGTCGAGGTGAGGAGAGGAGGAGGAAGAGGAGAATCTTAAATTCTGAGTGAAAAGGAAAAAAGGTAGATGAGGCGGTGTGAGAGGAGCGGGGCGAGCCGGGTCGTCCTCCCTGCTAATTTGCTGACATGGGGGCATCGGGGAGGGCTGGCCTCCTAATAACATTGTTTCTTGAAGGAGCAGAGCGAGCTGTGAAGGGAACAAAAGTAACTGTGCCCCGCGAATCCTGTAGTCAATTAGTCCGTATCAATAATTAAAAAGCATTGTCTGCACAGGGGCAGGGGCGGCGGATTGAGTTTCCCTCCACCAGGCTAGATTGTTATGACAAGCAGTGCCTACATAATGATATTAGCCATTAATAATTCAGCGCTGGACCCGCGTTGCTGCAGGTGACAGGAGGCCTGCGCCGCACGGCTCAGGCAGCCATCAGCGAGCCGGCTCGCCAATTATCAGAGGTCAGGAATCAGATATGGAAATTGAAAATTGTTCTGTGTGTGTTTGAGGTGTGTGTTGAATGTGAAGAGGGAGGCAAGTAGCAGAAACACTCAGTGTGTGTGTGTGTGTGTGTGTGTCAGAGGTGACAAAGTACTTATCTTACTAAAGTTACAATCTTTCCAAACATGTACGATGCAATTTTTGGGTTTCAGATTCTTGCACAAAGGCGCTTCAACATGTGGACAAGAGGAATCAGGAATCAACCACCAACCGCTCCAATCAATGGTCTAACTGCTGTACCTGGCAACCTATGATCGTCTGCCTGCGTGTGCAGTGTTGCCAGATCGGGCTAGTTCCCGCCCAATTAGGTTACTTTTGATTAGGTCAAGCTCTCTTATCACTCTTGTGCCGAATTCACACCAGAGCAGCGGCGAAGTGCAGCCCGCAATGACTAAGGAAAGCTGTGACAGCCTCTCCCGAGCTCAGCGGCCGTTTGAGTAAAAGTAAAAGCCGTAAACGTTTAACTTTTCGCGGCGAACTGCTGCCATAGAATTCCACCGCCTAGTGTGAATTTGAAGTTAAGGCCTTTACACACCGGAAGCTTTTCCGAGCTTTCGCACCGCGACTAATGGCATCATAAAGGCCAATCATGTTGTGTGGAACGAGTTGAGTTGCGTCTATATTTTATAAGGATTATAAAAGTCAAAACCAAGACGGCAAACTTTATTACTCCTTTCAACCTTGACAAAGGCAGCTCAGACCAGATCCACTCCTTCTGTTCTTTCCTTTCACATTTCACAAGACATTTAATATTCACAGACGCCCCCGCTGTGTAAAGGCCTTTTATATTGTCTTACTTTTACATTCCTACTTTCTATGTATTGCTGCTTTATCATACTGTTTTTAGCTTGCATATCGGTATACTATGTCCTGTTGTCTGTGCAATGCAAGTCAATGCAGACTTAAGAGGAAAATAAACTTCATTCATTACAAGTGAAGCTACTGAATTCAAGATTGTGTACTTTGAAATACATACTTAAAGTAGGCTACTTATTGCTTTCCACTGCACATACTGATGATATGAGTAATTTGACATATAAATATTTCACAATTTCTATGTAAATACTTCCGCATTTTATTATTAAATTCAATTCCATCAAATACATGTTGCAGGTTAAAATGTACAATATTTAAAAGTATAGAAATACTGAAGTAAAGTGCCAAACAGTAGTATCTGAGTAAATGCACTTACACCTCTGCATACTACATCTCTAGTGTGTGTGTGTGTGTGTGTGTGTGTGTGTGTCAGAATGTGGGTTGAGATGATTGACAGGGAGGTTAAAGCCTCACTGGCTTCTCAACGACTGCAACATCTGTGCTGGTGAAGAGGCCACAACAAAGAAGAAAGATGCTGAGTGGAACTCTGTGTGTGTGTGTGTGTGTGTGTGTGTGTTTGAAGGGGGTAGGGCATTTGGTGCAGAAGAGAGGACAGATGTGGCGTCCATGTGTGCCAAACCACCACACGCCTGTCTTGGTCCGGTGTCCCAGCAGGCCTCGCTGTGGGCCGACGGACTGGATGCTGCCTGCTGATCAGGTCTGTCTGCCGGGCCCAGTGGGAGAGCTGCACATCCAGGCCCCCTCCTCCCCCGTCACACAGCGACGGACGCTAGGACGACAGCGTCCCCGAGGTTCCTCCGGTTGAAGCTCAACATCTGGGCTCAGCGGAGGTTGTTTTCCGTCTGTCATCTTTTTATTTTTTTTACTGTTAGACAAACATAAATGTGCAAGTAAATACATAAAAAGAGGATTTTCCTGTTTGTACAGTATATACAGTGACGGGACGGTCTAAAAGAAGAATCTCAAGTCTTTGATTTCGCTACCTGTTTCCCCTTAACTTTTTCCTTTAACCTTAGACTTAAAACAAGTCTAGCTGAAACATCAGAGGACAGACTGAATCAACAACTTCAACCCATCAGTAGAAGACAACAGGCAGCGAGGCCGTCATCCTCATGAGACTTTGTTCTGGTGACGACAGACGAGTCGATCAAATAGTCGGCGCTTACTTGTTCCCTTCAAAGTCTCCTCCAAGGCTCTGGCTTATTGTGAATGACCTCAGCGTCTCCAGAAAGCCGGCCCAACACAGCTTAGCACAGCAGTTAATAATACATAGAGTCATCAGAGGGGAAATTGTATTCTTTCCGCCGGCCGGAGGAATGAATAACTCCAACTGAAGTGTGACTCAGATCATCTGATTGACATTTAACCCTGTCATCTTGAAGCGCTGAGTGTTAATCAATAAATTAGTGACACAGCATCAGATCTGTGTGTTTTTAATTGCTGAGCTGTGCATTATTTATCCATGTGAAGTAGACGAGCAGTGAACGGACTCCAGGCGTTGATTACCGAGCTAAAGGCTGATCACAGTGAATGGAAGATCGGCCTCTCTGAAGTGCCGCCGCCAGACGAGATGATGAACACACGGTCCGGATACAGGGAGGAAAATAACACGGTGTGACCTATAAACTGTTCTGGCAGCGTGCAATGAACCCACTGTTCATGTTTATCTTTTTAGTCTGGATGGGTGAATGGGACTGGAAGCAAAGATGTGCCTGATCGTGGTCTTACTGTTTGCTCTTTGACTTTGGATCAACTTGCTGAAAAGTCTCAGAGAAGGAGAATCAGTGCAGATTTTTAAAAGCATCTTAAAGCTCATGTTTTATTTTCTTGCTTTTACAACCACATTCAATTTTATGGTTTGTGCAATTTTCTTGTTTTCTACATTTTGTCTTCTCTGTCTCCATTTTCGAAAATTTGTTTCTGGGACGTGTTATGTTGCATGCTGATGTAATTTTTCCTTTTCCTGTTAGACACTATGTGACCTCAGTTTGCAAAAAATTTCCTCTTTATAAATTGCCTTGAGCTCAAACATGCTTGCAGGTGTGCAGGCTGTTCTCATACACCGTTCGTA
This sequence comes from Sebastiscus albofasciatus, assembly GCA_916701655.1. NCBI lineage: Eukaryota > Metazoa > Chordata > Actinopteri > Perciformes > Sebastidae > Sebastiscus > Sebastiscus albofasciatus. Next base: position 19,378 of record CAKAOI010026500.1, on the reverse strand, counting down.
GCTATACCTACGAAAAGTAATGCACTGTAATTCCTATATATCCCACAAAACCAATTCATATGTAATGCACATAATCGTGAACCAGGAAGTATAAAGAGCACCAAATGCTGCATAGGGAGGATGTCGGGGTGGATGGGTGGGTCAAAAAGCACCAGACTTTAACCCAGGAGACCGCTGTTGGTGTCCCGTGTGAAACCAGAAGTCAACGCTGATTTATTTGTCACGTAACTTCCACACTTAAGTAACGCCTCTTCTGTTCATTTTTTAAACCTAACTAAGCAGTTTTCTTGCGAGGTGTGTCATGTTTGGCTAACTGCGATGCTGCAACACAATACTGTCCAGCCGCAAGCAGAAACACAGGTCAAGCTTTGCAAGGTGAAGCTGGATACATTAAAGCTGTTTAAAGTTGTAAGCACCTCTGGAAATGTTTTTTTTCTGGGAATCCTGGAGAGTGGACTCTTACCAGCTTCTGTGTCTGTGCTGCAAAAATAATTTTGATCTCTGACCTTTACCTAAATTTGATCTGTGGTGAGACACTTCAGTCCATCTATGCAGCGATGTTTCCCAAGGTGCAGCCTGGCGAAGTGATGCAAACAGAGGCTCTGACTTGCTTAAAGAGCCTTCTGGGTATATCGTATAAATAATGTAAGTTGGAGAGAAAGACGGGGTATTTTGCACCGTTCTCTCCCCTCAGTAAACTCACTGTACAACCACAACTCCTGCTTCCTGCATGCATTTACCGGACCAACCCACGTACATCCTCTGTAGGCCCCTCCCCTCCCCGCCGCTGTAATGTTTGCATGAGTTTATATATTTGTTTTTGGCCGTGATTCGCTGGCCCATTAAAAAAGAATAAGAGCTTATGACATATTCAAAGAGGGCATGTCTGGAGTATAAAGTCTGGGGAGGCTATGATTCATTAATGGAGCCATGAATAGATAACTCTCTGTTGTATGATATCATACTCACTGTTGAATTCACGGTGACATTCACATATTTTCCTGCTCAGAGAATCATGAGACCGTTCCAAACAGTATATGAAAAGATTATATGAGCTTTCTGAACAATTCATAAGCACACAGTGGAGTTATTAGAGTTATGTGCTGTTTCTTATGTTAAGATGTGTTTTACTTTAAATAATGAAGATGCTGATTACAAGGATTATATAGGTGAATGATGAACAAGCTCTATTCATTCATCAATCATCCTACATGTTAGTTATGTATAGGCATCTGAGAATAGCAGGCTTGTTATAAGGCTCATCATTACAGGCTCACATGAACTCATAAACCCAGTTTCAGTGTTTTGTTCCCCTCAGTATAATCTCTGCATGTTCACATTGATTCAGCAACTCATTATTAACAAAGCTTAATTATGTAGCAGAGCATAACATAAGGAGATGGAGGTTACAGTTGTGGATGGGCGTGTAGCAGCACATACTTTCAGTTTGCGTCCCGTCCATAGACTGTAACGACGGACAATATGACAGTTCCCCAAAAGTGAAGCCAAAACATCTTGATCGCCCCCTGGTGGCTGACTGCAGTATAAGTCACAAATCCCGCCCCCTCCATGTTAGCAGATGCCATACAAAGGTGTTGTGATGTCGTGATTGGCAGCTCTGATTCTCTTTCGCTAACAAGCTGCAGCTGTGCTCGGCTCGCGATTGGTTCAGGCGGGTGACCTCGATACCGCGGCTCCACAGCCTGATCACTACGCCACAGACTCTGACTCCAGATGATGTCAGAATCTCAAAAATCCAGGATATATTTTGGGTGGAAGAGGAGACACTTCATCCATATACAGTCTGGTTTTTACCTGCTAACGAATGTTTGCCTTTTTTAAAACCTGAACCAAGATCTTTGCCTCATTACCTCAACCTCACCTGAGCCGTAGCTTATTTGACATAATAACCACAATCTTTCCCAAACAGCGGCCTCTGACAAGCCCAGTCCAGCACCAAGTCCCCAATTCAGGTCATCCCGTGTTCAGGTTCTCCTGCATCTCTGTGGCTTTCATTGACTTTCTGTGGTCACTAATGGTTTCCGAAGTCCTCCTCCTGTGCTACATGCATCTATGCAGATGCTCCTCCTGTCTCTCCCTGTCTCACCTGCTGTGTTTCCCATAAAGGAAAGACTAGGACAGCACACCAATTTAACTTTTTAATATTGCCGCATGGACGTTTTGGGCAAGGCGCCCATCTTCAGCGTGTATTCTGGCAATTTCATGGTGTGCTGTAGTCTTTCCTTTTATATTATCTACCCTGTCTTCATAGTCTAATCATGAGTTGAGCGCGTTGTGTCTTAATTTTTCCATAATGGAGCAATATTTCACCCGTTGAAATGGTATGACTCATCTTTGAATGACACTGTAAATCTGTGGCATGGAGGTACAACAAGCTGCATGAGGCCTTAGCTACAGAGACAATATTTGTCATCAGGGTTAATTCATTGTTGTTGTTTTATGGTGGGATTTGTTAATATTAATGAATAGATAAAACCCTCTTCTTTCCTTTAAAACCGCAGTGGAAACAGCCAAGGAACCAGATATTAGTGCATACATTAGTGAACTATCAAAATTGGATGGTAAAGAATGTTGTTCAATAAGTTTTTATCAAATTAACCGAGCGTATTCTTTCACCCTTTGGCTGAAAATAACAGCAGCTGCTGCACACGCTGTTCTCTTCTTGGAGGTTGCATAAGCTTTGTTATGAAATGAGCAGAGGGAGCCGACTTCAAGCTCATCTCGCCAACACAAAGAGCTCCCTTCACCTCAAAGAGCAGAAACAAGCACAAAGATGTCAGCGCTTCATCTTCAGCTAATAACACGGATGAAACTGTTGTTGTTGTTGTTGTTGCTGCTTTGGTGTGAATCGCTTCTGCGCTGCTCGGCTCTGTTGTGCTTTAACAAGTTCAACTCTGTTCAGTATTTGGCTTTGCTGTGCTCTTTTCTATTCTCTCCATACAGACAACAGCTGGACTTTACTCTGCGGATACCAGCCGACCGGCCGGCTCTGCAGCACCGCAGCCTCGCCTAATTGCTGTGGACTCTCTCCTCACCAGCCTGCTTCTGTCTTGAAAAAAAAAGACTATGTTTGTAGCTGGCTGTTCAGCTTTTATCTATATTTTAAGCCACACACAAGGTGTAGAGTCGGCCTGGAGCTTGTTACAGGGGCCCGCGGCTGCATAATTCATGAGGAGGAGCCGCTCGCTGCAGCGGCTAAATAAAAGATCTGCCAGCGGAGGATGGCAGGACAGAGGAGCACACTGTACCTGCCCCGCTGCCACCGGTGTGTAAATGCAGGTGTGTGTCTGTTTGGGGGGGAGGGGGTCTGTGTTTTTCTCTGTGTGCATCGCAACCCCTGAGTTCAGATCAATACAGGTGTGTATGACATACACACTCCCATTCCTCAGTGCACTGCGGCTGACTGATGTTGGGTGATCTGTCCATTAAAGCTCCTGTTGTGTCTTTCTTTACACAGAGGAGACGTCCCCACTCAGGTCCAGGATCAACCTCCTCCTCCTCCTCCTCCTCCTCCTCACATCTTCACCTTCTCCTTCAGAAAAGTACATTTTCATTTAAATAAACAGTATTTGCATAATAAAATTGTACAAAGTGGGTCTTTTTTCCAAAGAAGAGAAGAGTCACGCAGGAGGTGTGTGTTGTTTCCAGCAGCATCAGTATGCTCAGAATAAATAGTGTGTAATAGCCATAAAGGCTGAGCAAAGAGTGTCATCTACACAGATTCAGCTTTCAATAGCATAAAGAAAATGCTGTCATGTTGGGATCCCTGTTTGATGAAAATCTTGAAATTTCCCACTTAGTTTAAAAAGTCAAAAAGCAGGTTGCAGACATGCAGTTTTTGACAACTGTGATCACGCAAAATGAACAACCTGATCTCATGGGAAGGTGCATAAATAGTACATTACAAAGACATTCCGCATGTCATGAGGACGCATTTTAGCCTTTCTGCGTGTCATTTTTATGGCCGCAGTTTGAGTAGAATAGAAAATACTTTGTCTACTATTTGCATATAAAAGGCAGAAATTTGTCTTTGGTTTGAAAATACATACCTTAACAATGTGACATCAGTACGGAAAACAAAAACTTCAAAATAACTCAGTTCTTTGGGACATGAACAGCGGTCTCCTGGTTGAAGTCCTGTGTTTGTTGGACCAATCCACCACCCCTCCCGTCCACCATCAGCAGTCTTTCTCCCTTTTTATTCTACATCACTACGTTACATATTTATGTGGATGTGTTTACATTGCAGTCAGTACAGACTACATGGTGTACAAATGACACGCCAAAAGCAGGAACGGCATTTCTTATTGCACGTTAAATGCCTTGCGAATTATCATGTCATTCATATGCTATATAGGGCTGAAATAAAAAATGTCTTTTCATGCATCTGTCAAGGTAGCAAACATGTTTCAGTGCAACAGCTTGTCAGCCATTTAGAAACATCTATAACATCTGTCCAGGGTGCTGATTTGAGAGCTCACCCAGGTTTTTACCAACATTCGCCTGCTGCAGGAACTGTTGCCTGTTCCTTGGCGTGTGTGACTGCTTTCCCTGCAGGTCTTGCAGATGGGCGTGGCAGAGGGTCGTCAGTGAAATGGCAACACCTGGGCTCATCAGCAACACTGGAAACACCTGGGCCCTGTGTGCCAGTGCTCCTTTAAGAACCCTCAGTTGCTGGTTAACATTTTGTTAACATTATGGTTTGTGATGCTGTACCATACAACATTGCACTTACACACTTTTCCACTCATGCACTCCCTTACACTGCTGAAATCACTGATTTAACATGGCACTGTTAAGTTGTCCTCTTATGTTTTCTTCAAATTGATAAATCATTTCTTAATTGGCTTGATTGTGTGCATCTCCCTCTCTTGTCACGGGCATGCGGCCTTGTTTGTGACAAGCGAACGTCGGTCCTGCCTCCTTGTATAGGGGAGTGATTCCATTTAGTTGCCCACCTCACGTCTGTGGCAAGTTCAGCTGGTGATTTCCTTTTGTTTGTGAACCTCTGAAAAACCTCTGAAGTCAAAGATGATGTGTGTGGTGTGTTCACTGCACTTGGGTCCTATTCAGCCGTGCAAACATAAAAACAAGCCTTAAAATCAATTTGATTCGCGCTCGTGACTTTATACATCAAATTCTGCAAAGCTTAATGTCAAACTTCATCACAACATAATCAGCAGGGATGCTGAATTTGAAGCTCAGACTTGTCATACTTACATTTAGCTGAAATTTAGCAGCTAAAGAGCGCAAAAGTGGAAAACAATGACACAATCTGGCTGCCAAATTGAGTACATACTGTACCACAAAACATATTTACACCTTAAAATGAGTGTGGAAGTGAAATAATTACTGCTAAATTACAAGAAATAAGTGCAAACGTATCAGAAATATCTCCTATAGGTGCATTTTTAATCAGAAAATGTTCTCTTCACAGTGTTTGAGTAGAAGAAGTAGTTTCATTCCAGCCGAGTGCTAACTGTTCATACTGTTGTAGTAGATCAGGGCTGATTGTAAGAGATTAAATAGTAAAACTGTCAGGAGACGAGGCTGGCTGTGAGCGGAGAGAGGCATGAAACCGCATATGGAAGATGGCAGCTGTAAATTGGACGGTGGAGACGGTGGAGTCGAGCGGCCGTACAAAATACATGAACCCACAGCAGAGTGGCTGTTCGCTGTTTCTGCTAAGCCTCTCTCTCTCTCTCTCTCTCTCTCTCTCTTCTTCTTCTTCCACAACAGTGCTCCTCGCCACATTCCTCTTTGTGGGCCAGAACAGCACAAACAATTCTCTCATTCTCTTTGTCTTGTCTCTTATGTTTTCTATGAGATCCTCAGGAGTGATGCACGCCAGGTGGCTGCTGCTGCATTTCTGAATGGGAGCTGTGGGAAGAGAGGATGGAGGGCAGGTCAGGAGGGAGGAACCGGGGGGAGCGGTTTGGACCAGGGATGCTGAGGAAGGGCGAGAGGAGAGACGGCACGTGGAGCAGCGGCGGCGTGGGAGAAGGCGTGATGCCTGGGATGCAGACGGGGTGAGAGGAGGAGGAGGAGGAGGCGGTGTGCGGGTTGATCCCTCTAAAAGCCTCGGCTCTTTCAGCAGGCTCAAATTATTACAAGCGTGCGAGGAACAAGGGCTGTGCTTGGGGGTGAGCCACCCAGGAGAGCGCCTAGCCTCGGGGCGGTTTTCAGAAGAAAGTAACATGGGAGAAAAATAATAGGAGGTGGGAGTACAAGAAGGAAGGAGGGGAGTGGTGGGTCGAGGGTTTTGGAGCTGTTGTTGAGAAAAGTTAAGGGGATTTTTATTCTCTTCTGTTTCCCCATCTCGCTGAACGCCTGCCTCCCTGCCTCCTCGGCCCTGCTCTCGTTCTCTGAGGCCTTTCATGCTTTCCGCTGCACTCCTCTCCACTCGGGCCTTTCTCTCTCTCTCTCTCTTTTCTCTCCATCAATCCTCCCATGCTCCGCTCTGTTGTTTTCGACAAGGCCATCTGGAGACGTCAGTTAATATGGTAACAAAGCTCTTTAGGCAGACAGATCGCTGCTCGGACTGGCGAAGGGCTCCCTCCCTCCTCCAGGCTTCTTCTTCATTCACCTACCCCGACTTCACTCTCTCCCTCCCTCCCTCCCTCCCTGCCTCTGACTATCTATTCATGATTGATCAAACTCCACAAGCCGGCCAACTTTACTGCTGTTGAGGTCTCTGTTTCTCTCTCTCTCTCTTTTCTGTAAACTGTCACTTTGTTGTAGTTTTTCCCAACTACTCTTAATTTGTATCTACACTAATATGCATTAAAACTTATTACTTACAACTTTTTCTGACTACTTTGTACATATATAATGTTCTGTTATGTTCTAGTTAGTGTGAAACACGACGGAACAGGCCTCTACAGCCTCAAAAAGTCAACTTGACTAGTGAGCGAGTGTTGAGCAGTTCTCATACACCGGTCATAGCTACACCTTCAAAAAGTAATGCACTGTAATTTTTATATATCCCACAAAATCAATTTGTATGTAATCCATGAACCAGGAAGTATAAATAGCAGTGAACGCCGCGTAGGGAGGAGGTCGGGGTGGATGAGTGGGTCTAAAAATACCTGACTTTCTCCCAGGAAACCTCTGTTCATGTCCCGTGTGAAACCAGAAGTCCGGTGTGGCGTGGCGTAACTTAACTACAATCCTTTCCTAAACCTAACTAACTAGTTTTGTTGCCTAAGACAGAAGACGGAAGTTTATTTTGAAAAGACTGGAGCAGAAATTGACGCTGGACATTTTGTTGGAAAATGCACCAAAAATGAAGAATAACTTTTTGTAAGATATCATACGAACTATTGTATGAGAATACGTTGAGCAGTTGCGAGCGTGTATGGAAGGTTGAGCTCGCGCTCATCACAGCCACATGCTTGCAGGACCGCATTTGTGCACACTGAGCAGAAACGCTCCCTCCTGAGGTTGCTTTTTTTGCTCATGCTTCTAAGGTTGGAAGTAGCTGCTATTAGGAGAATCCCAGGGATTAGCAAACGAGCATAAGGAGAATTGGACAGTAATGCAATGGTGTATGGTTATGTCAGCTTGGAGAAAACTCATTTGTAACAGAAAACTTGTTGAAAACAGTGAGTGAATTTGATACATGGTCTGTGCAGTATATGAAATGTAGGATCTTTGCAATTCATATTAAGGACAAAGAGGGAATATCTTGGCATCTCAGGAGTCCCTCTTTAAGAACTAGACTAATACAACAAAAGAACTTTTTTCAACAGTTTTTTTTTCTTTTGTTTCTCTCCCTCTTGCTCCTCTTCCATCCCTCATGCATCCCTTCTTCATCCATATTTCTCACAAACCACACAGTCTTAAAACCATCCTACTTGTCGTCGTAGCCTGTAAGCCCAGGCCCTAACCCTAAACTTACCCCTGAAAGAAGTGACAACCTGCTGAAACCGCCTTGCTCCATAAAACCGTCCTCATTCCAAAGAGATAAAACTCAACCAAGGACAAGAACACACTCACTGACACACTTACCGCTCTCTCTCCCTCTCTCAGTGATGTGAGGCCCACGGGCCACGGCGTGCTGTGACTGATATGCGTTCTGACATGTCAAACGGGGAGGCGGCGCGGCGCTGCCCGTGGCAACCAGGAGAAACATGCTAATAGCGAGGTGCATTAGTGCACTCACAGACGGCCCCGCTAATCAGAGAGGACATTCGCCCCACTCTGACTCTATACGGCAGCGAGAGTGGCTCCTCCATCACTCTCACCACCCATCCGCCATCACCAGCAACGACTCACACACCCACACTTACCTCACCTCAGCCGTCTACACCTTTAAGCCTCGCCCAAACCTACAAGGAGCTACCATAATCTATTCCAATGGAAGCTGTAATTATTAGTAGTGTTATGATAGAAAAAAACATGAATAGATACTGATACCACTTTATTATCTTGCCTTATAAAGTTGTTGCTAACGTGCTGATAGAAAACAATTGCTAATAAACACATCCACATGGAGCAACATCAGTTGTTCATTCAGTGGAATGTAAGTCCAAAAATAACTCTCCTTTTAGCTCATGTTTGGTCTCCACCAACTCATGAAAAATAATGTCTGGCTCTTTAGCTGCGAGATGTTTCACTTTCTTCACCAGCTAGTCACTAATCTCGTCTGTTGGCTGTTTTTGCAGCCTAGTCTCCAAAAAATTCTCATACAACAAATCTGCATTGTCAATTACGTTTCGAGGGAACGTATATTCTCCTGGATTACGTTTGTTTTTGACGTATCATAAATATGTTTAATCAAAGTCAGCATAGGGAGGAGATCGGGGTGAATGGTTGGGTCAAACACAGGGACTGGTGTCTCGTGTGTAACTAAAAGTAATTACTCATTTTAACCCAAATCATAATCTTTTACTAAACCTAACCAAGTAGTTTTGTTGCCTAAACCTAATCTTTATAAAACAGATTCTGCATTCACATGTCAGTAGGCAATGGGACCAGATTTTGGTATCAGAAGTGTTCTGGTTTCTGTTTGTAGTATCAAAGAACGTATATTGCCAAGAAGTGAAAGACAATAGTTTGTTCCATTGCAACATCAGCGCCAAGCAGCAAAGCTACGCTTCCGCCACTTTGGACTGAAAGCGACTACCGGACGCCCGTGAAACGTCCGCCTAAAAAGTGACGTACAAAAGTAAAACTAAATAATTTCTATTCTATTGTCATATTCTACCGTTTCAGTGATTTTGCAGAATGTAAAATTGTATCCCTTACTTCTCCATATAGAGTTTTCATACCACCAAGAGTAACTACAAATATTAGGAGAGAAAAACTTTTCTTATAGTCTCACACTGCAGTTACTTTCATCTTTAAATAGCCAGAATAAAATCATTACAGTTTATGGAGAGTAAAATCAACAATTACATGCAGTGATTCTTGATGGCTAAAGTGATGTATTATGCATCTGCCAAGTTTTTAGGAAAGAAATATTTAACCTTTACATTTATTGTTCACAGGAACACACTTCTTCTCCACAGGAAGTGACACATTGGGTGTTTCTTTGGAAAAAGTAACATGATAAGATGTGTGAAAGGAAAATAAAATGCAGAATACGGGAAAAATTCAACCTGCGAACACTTAACTTGAAGAAAACAATGTCTTTTTTCTTGCTTATCACCATTATCGAGGATTATCATTTTAATATTATGACTCGTAATGCCTTTTGAGAAGCCAACAGTATAAAAACACTGGGGAGCCTGCAATGCAGAAGCAGGATATTTCTACAAATGTTGATGCAAGAATGCATGGTCAGCAAATGTTCACTGGATAAAAAGGGTTAAAGGAAGATCGTTTAGCTGCTAGCACACTTCTGGATCCCGTACCACACTGCAAAAAAATTTACATGTAAAGTAATTTAGACTTTTAATTTTAAGAAAATATTAAATAAATTGCATCTTTGTTTTAACTTGGGGGCTGAATGTGTTTTAAAATGGAAAAAAAAGCATCTGCTCTGAAATGAGCAGAAACTCCACTCAAGCTGAAATCGTCTTTTAACGTATACATTTTTTGCAGTGAGAGGCTCCCACTCCACTCCATTAGATGACCATCATGAATATGCTAGCATGTATAAAGCTAATAAAAGCTATTAATATTAAATACACCATAATATACATACCCTACATACTTAATGTTTCTTCCCTGCCTGTCAGTGTACTGTAGCTGTCCTATACAGAATCTTCAAATGGCAGCTCATCCATGATTGTCACTGGAAAAAGTAGACTCAAATATTAAGTCAAATATATTCCTGAAAATAAAGTCATAGCCGTAAATTTGATTTGTTATGATTATGCACACTAGGTTAATTGATGAGATGTGGGAACATGGTGACAACGTTAAAAAGGAAGCCAACAGGGCAAGAAACAAAGGCAGACGGTAAATAACTCAAACTGTCAGTTTAACTGTGACTTACTTACTCTATTGTCCAACACATTCATACGAAAATAAAGGTGTATAAATGCCATGATAATGTGCAAATCATTTAGTGTGCAATAGCTTCCTTGATTTCCGCATGTCATTTGTACGCCATGTGGTCTGTACTGATTGCTATGAAACCCATCCGTGTATAAATGCTACACTCAGAGTTAGTGTTTACGTACTTATTTTAAGCCCAAGCACGACGTTTTCCCTTACTTCTAACTTTCTTTTTTTTTGGTTTGCATGGCATACAAATGACACGCAGAATGGTATTTATACGGCTTCCAGTGAGACCAGGTCTGCTATTAATCTGACTGATTGTCTGGACTGCTCGTGTCATTTGCCCTGTCGGATGTCACTGTTGCAAAGCCACTGTGTTCGTGGCTCCAACCCTGTCTCCTACAAAATGATGCTCCCTTACAACTAAACTGCATTCTCAATTATGCTTCTAGGGAAACACAATTTCTCACAGATTACGGTCACAGTTTTAAACATGTGGTTAACACGTGGTTAACACGTGGTTAACACGTGGTTAATGTTGTAATTTGAAGCAAAACAAAACAAAAAACGCAACAAAACTACTTGATTAGGTTTAAAAAACATCACGGTTTGGCTTAAAATTACTTAATGATTTAAGTTATGAATTAAAATAATTGAAAATTGACTTTTTGTTTCACACAAGACTCAGGCATCCTAGGTGAAAGTCCTGTGTTTGTTTGACCCATCCATCACCCCAACATCCTCCTTACATACTATCATTACAAACAGATTTGTGGTACATCAAAAACAAACATAATCCCAGAGAAAATATGTTTCCCTCGAGACATAATTCACATTGCAGTTTCATTAATGGGAACATAACTTTTAGGAGACAGGGCTGACATATCTCGACAATTACTTTGGTGTGTTCAAAACCGTAACCAATAGAAATGAAGACCAAAGCAACACTAATAAGAGTTATTGTTGCAATAAACCAAAGTTGTAATGAACTGGAAGTATCCTTTAAAATCATCTAGCAAATGCAGTGAATGTAAAAAGATTTCAGGTTATCTCATGTGATCATAATCAGTATATTGGACTCTTCAAACCCTCATCCATGCCAGCTGCACCACATGTGGAGCTGGATGAAATCTTTGTGATCACGCTAATTCAAAAGCTCCTGGATCGGGCGGAGGATATTATTTTTTACCAAAGGAACGAGTCAAACGGACTCCTTCAGCTCCGTTATACACGCACGGGTTTGATGTTCAGGACATAAATCAAAGACTCATCATTCTATTTGATTTCATCCATCAACCATGGGGATATTATTAAGAGCTATCAAAGTGCCCCAATTGAAACCTTTTTGCTCCATGAGAAACGCGAACCCTCTTCCCCACCATCCGTTCAGTCCTGCTTAGGGGAATTATAAAAAAAAGAAAAAGAATTTCATTAAAAAAAGAGGGGGGAAAGAATATTATTAACACCAAGCGAGGCTGATTAAACTTTAATGGCGAGCCAACAGTCTTCGGGCTCTCTCCAACAGTGGCTTCAACAGGTCTTAATCTCCAGCGGCTGACCAAACAAATGCCTCGATTGGAGTGAAAGTCGAGGTAGAAACGGGAGGGAAATTATTGACTCCTTCTTCAGCAGTCAAAGCCGCTGACTTTATTTGGAATCAATAGCTTTCCACATCTTTTTGTTTTGTGTGATTCAATTGGATGATTAGTCCGTCAGATCGTTCCCAGTCAGTGTGCTCATTAACATCATCCCCAGTGTTAATGTTCTCATCTGAACTCATCAATCCATTATTTATGCCTCAAAAGGAAGACAAAGGAGCAAAGCAGTCTGGATGTACATGCTCCAGATCAATCTCCTCTCCTTCCTTTCCTCTGCTGTGTCCTCCTACTTCTCCACCTCCTTCTCCTCCTCTTTCTCCCTGCACCTTTCTTTACCCTCATCCCACTGCATCTTCTTCACCACCACCCTTTTTGTCCTCTACTCTCCCTCTTCCACAACATCTTGTCATGTTGCCTCCCTTTCCCACTTCATCCTCTTCTTTTCCATTTTGCTTCCCCATCTCCAACCTCTTCTTCCCTCTGCATCCTCTCCTCCTTCACCACCCCATCCCTCCTCCACCTCATTTTCTTCTGCCTCTTTTTGTCCTTTGTTTTCACCTCTTTTCTTTCCTCCTTGTCAAACTCCTGAAACTATTTCACATCTTACCTGTGCAGGCTGTTCTCATACACAGTTCCTAGCTATGCCTACAAAAAGCAATGCACTGTAATTTGTATATGTCCCACAAAATCCTATGTAATATTCTATCAACATGTAATCCACGTAATCATGAAACAGGAAGTATAAAGAGCGACAACCGCCGTGTAGGGAGGGAGTCGGGGTGGATGGGTGGGTCGAAAAACCCCAGACTTTCATCCAGGAGACTGCTGTTCGTTTCCCGTGTGAAGTCAACGTTGATTTATTTGTCACATAACTTCTGGGCTTCAGTCACGGCACTTCCGGTGTGACGTAATCACTTCTGGTGTGGCGTAACTTAACCATGATATTTTCCTAAACCTAACCAAGTCAACCTTTTCCTGCAGCGGACATTGGTGGAACGCAAAAAAACCCTTCCTTTCCTCTTTTCACACGTCATCCTAACCTTCTGACTCCTTCTCTCCCTTCACTTCCCTCCTCTGCACCTCCATCTTCTTCCTCTACTTCATCCCATCCCCCTCTTTCTGCTCCTCTTCTTCATACATGTTGTTAAACTCTTCCGGCAACTCCTCCACCTTTCCATCTTCCTACGTTCCTCCACCCCATGTCCTTCTACTCATTCTCCATCTCATCTTAGTCCTCCTCCTGCCTCCTCTACCTGATCATCACCTCCCTTCTCCCTCCATTTCACACTTTTCACCCCTTGCTCTCTATCTTTTTTCTCTCCACCTCCTTTTCCTCTTCTCACTCGACTCGTCTTCTTCCTCCTCATTCCTAACACACACGTCCACCAGCATGAGGACTGAACCAGCACACGAATGGAGAAGGAACAGAATTTAAATTCATTGAGGGATTTATAGGCTGCAAGGCTTGTACGGTAATTCTGTTAACAAAAGGTATCCTTAGATGGAATTAAATATTTATCCGTTCTATGAATAACAATTGGCGAGGGAACGGAGAGGCAGTGTTTACTTTTTCGGGGTTGGTGGGGAGGAGGACTGATTCTGTTCTGCATCCCGCCTCGGTGAGCTGATTACAGAGAGGGGAGGGGAGAGTTGGGGGGGGTTGACTGGATGACCCGGGGACGCAGGCGGTCATTATGCACGGTACGGTACGGAGCCCTGTTCCAGCTCTAATCCTCAGCCGGAAGGAAGCGGAGCTGCTCGGGACTCAGCAGGGACTCCGCTTGACGTACGACCTGACGCAGAGTCCTGCTGCTTGTTTGTGAACCAGGAGCTGTGGGGGAGCTGACCTCACTGTGCTCCCTGTAATGGCATCTGTTTGATCCACATGTGGAGCCACATGAGGGGAGATCACATGGAAAGAGGAGGCCTCTATGTTCACATAGTTAAGTTGTATGTAGTCAGGTCTTCTCAGTGATTTTGACATATCTTTTGCAAGAGAAACCTGTCACAGTCACATGTAAAATAACAAATAAATCAACATTGCATCTTCAAACAGAGACTTTCACAGGTAGCTTGATCAAACCCACATCTCATCCCGACTCATCATACTTTACCGCTTGGGCATAAAGCCCCTTTTGCGAAGTATCTTGACACAGAAGGTTTGCAACTAGTTAACATTGAAACAGCCACGGCTAGGTTTATGGTCTGACTGCTGGGTTATGGTCAGAAAAAAACATCACGGTTTGCATAAAATAAGTATGTCTGTTACGTAACTTAAGCTACGGACGTGACGTCTTGTGACTCAGTGACGTATAGTGTCACGCGGCATAATGTTGTCAGTAAAAATCACTCCTTTTTGTTTCACAGAGGACACACATGCTGGTCCCCTGAGTGAAAGTCCTGACATGGTGAGTCTCATACAGATGCTATAGGGTTTCTCGGTGCCTCGATATTAACATTCAGAGGGCCAAGTTTGTATTTGACACCCTGGGAGTGAGCAACATGTGCTCATCCCAGCTTGTCACTTTCCGCCGCTTTGTCAACGCAACTTGGCGTCAGTTTATTTTTGGCATCACAACCACTATAGTTACTTTGCGTCAGTTAGGTTTATGAAAAAAACAACATGCTGGGCTTAAAACTACTATGTTTGTATAGTGAAAATGAAACTGAACGTTGTGAACACGGGACACGAATGATCAGCTGATTGTAACGTGAATGTGAAACTTAAAACACGAGACATGAACAGCGGTCACCTGGATGAAAGCCGTGTTTGTTGGCAAAGAATTTACAGTGTGATTTGGCTGGACTGTAACACTAGATATCAACAAAAGTGTAAATTGAGGCACTAAAACAACGTCACTCTACTTCCTGCTCAAGTTTGCTCCTGTCATTATTAAGAGGTTGCTTAGCAGAAAAAGGAAAAGATAGAACTCGGTGAGCATTAGTAGCAACAGCCACCATTCGAGTGGTTAAATACATAAAAGAAGAAACAAATTCAAACGTCATCGACAGAAAATTCAAGGAAGAAGACGTCACAGTCCGCCTGACCGTGTTTAATTGGTACAATCATGACATGAAACACACGTACAGGTGTTTTCACTTCTGTTGGCTGATTAGGTCTCTGCTCAGGTTGAAGACAGATGGAGCCATGCTGGCAATTATGTGTATATCTCATATGACCTCATGGTGCAACAGCAACGCATCAGACTCCACATGTTGCAGGTTGCAAGTCAAATCTTGTCGGGGCCATCAAACTATATGTACCATTAAGAATGATAAAGTTGTCCCGCCCTAATAGGTGCAACAAAGCTTTCAATCAAACTCAGTGTGTACATGCTCATAGTGCAGACCAGAGAAGAGGACTAATCAGACACATTAAGTGAGAACACCTGTGTATGTTCACCATGGCTGTGTAGGGTTTTATATTTTATATGTCTTAGGGAGTCTGAAATATGATGGTAAACAATGACGACTGCAGTGCAATGCAAACTTTTACAGACTTTTCACACAAGTTTAGACTTAAATCTTCATTATTCCAGTTAGTAATATCATGTTCTTTCACTTATAGAGTTACTGAAATGATCTT
The DNA here is from genome assembly GCA_916701655.1 of Sebastiscus albofasciatus. Lineage (NCBI taxonomy): Eukaryota > Metazoa > Chordata > Actinopteri > Perciformes > Sebastidae > Sebastiscus > Sebastiscus albofasciatus. The sequence goes on along the minus strand of CAKAOI010026500.1, from coordinate 3,724 downwards.
AAAACAGTCCATATAAAGACACAAAAGCTGTACTGTTGTCATTTTACTGATCCAAAAGGACGTTTCATTGTGTATCATTTTCATATCTTTAATAAAACCCATCTCAACACTGCTTTAGATTTATTTTTTCCACCTGCTACTTGATTTGTTCCTCTTTAAATTCCAGCTTCATAAATCAAATGAGGCGATGTGACTTTCTACACGGGACGACCCTTCGCTGACCACATGCAGGGAAGCAGAGAGACTCCTTCCATTCCTCCAGATATAGATCTTTTCTGTAATTACCAAAGGCCGGTGCGGCTCCCTGCTATACTGAGTGGAGCTGGCAGAGGCTGGAAACACTGGTTAAGCAAATTGGTATTTAACTGGAAACTTGCTGGCCTCCGAGCCCTGCATTATTCATCACCTAGACAAGAAAGTAGCGCTTCATACATCCCTTCAGCAGCAGCAGCAGCAGCAGCCTCCAGAGCTGAGAGGGGAAAGAGAGAGAGAGTGAAGGCGGACAGATATATAGGGCAGAGAAATAAAGCAGCTCAGTCCACAAGGAGCGAATCCCCAAACACAAGCCCCAACCATCCACACACACACACACACACATCCAGCCTCCACACACACCAATTATTGGTTTCTCTGTCAGTTTGTTTCTGTCAGTTTGTTGCATCTGAAAGGGACTTGTGGGGAGATGAGTTTGCTTTTTAATCAAAGTGGCCCAGCAGCCCAATTCTCAGTTTTTCATCCAGCCTACTTAGCATTTTTTCCAGTGTATTAGTATGTGTGGTGTTTATGCTAAAAATGCACAAGTCCAGTGATACTCTATGGAGTGGTGAATGAGGATTAAAACAACCACCAATCACAGCAAAAAAAACTACTTTAAATGTAAAACAGGATGTTTGCACTTGAAATTATTGACTTATAAGCAACATTCTCCTCACCTGCTTATATCATTAATCCATTATGTACATATGTTATACCTGTTATCTGTCAATGATGATGTGAAATGCATGGAGGCCTTGTTTTAATTCCTGCACACATTTTTGATAAAAAGAATCATTCATTTGATTTATTTATTAGCCATATTAATTCTAATAGTTTATTATGATTTCCTGCAGGCTGTCCATTCTCAATCTAATCAGATTAGATTAGAAACAATAATTTTTAAGTTTATAGTGATGTAATATGTTGCAGCAATATGGGCTCAAATCCACACTGTAAACAATTGCTGTTAAGTTACAGCAGGATTTCAACAGTATTAACCTGTTATTGCTAAAAACAATGCTTTACTGTAAATACAAAAGAAAACCTGTTAAATTGTGCTCATAACTGAACTATAATGCAATCTTAAAAAACAGCACTTTACTGCTGATCAACTGTCTACAAGTTTATTAGAGCCTTTTTCCTAACAAGTGCCTTTAGTTTTATTTAGTGTGACTATTCCTATGTCTGTAACCTGCTAAGTCTATTCATCTAGGCAAAAAAATTATGTTTATTAAAATGTATGTAATAAATAAATAGTGCATTAAAACAAATCAGTAAGATAATGTAAAATAAAGGTGGAAAAACAGCTATATAATGTATCTTTAAACAGTAAATTAACTGTAAAATACTGTGAAATTAATTAAAAAAATGTATTTTTCATTAACAGCACAATGCTGTAAATTTCAGCGACAGTATAATAATGTTAATTTTACAGTAACATAAAGGCAACCAGTTCTTTACTGTTATTTTACTGGGAAACTCTTAACAGTGCAGCTGTGGTTGTCTGTGCAGGGAATTGAATTAAGAGTATTTAAGGAGCAGATTGTAATGAGCATGCTGTATTTGTCTCTCTGCACTCATTGCTGTCTTAATTTCTGCATCTGTGTTTTAAATTTCTAGATGGTTTTAATGCATGTGCATCATTTTTCTACTGCAGTTAAAATATAATGCTTCTGGAAAGTGTTTGCTGATGTTCTTAATGTAAAAGAAAGGTGAAAAACAGCTATATAATGTATCTCTAAATAGTAAATTAACTGTAAAATACTGTGAAATTAATAAAAAAAAAGTTCACAGTCACAGTTCAAACTGTATTTTTCATTAACAGTACAAGTATAATAATGTTAATTTTACAGTAACATAAAGGCAACCCTGCTGCCATCGGTTCTTTACTAGTTATTTTACTGGGGAATTCTTAACAGTGTAAGTTTATAGTGATGTAATGTGCTGCAGCAATATGGACTCAAATCCACTTTTCAGAGCAGCTGAAACCAGAACTCTCCTCTCCTTCGTCAATAAATTTAATTTCATTAAAATTGTACTGTAACTAAACGCTGAAGTTTAGCCGGTGTCCGTCCGAGAAGCTGGGCTTCATGTTGCAGCCGTTTCGGGCATCCTGTCAGTTTTTAAAATGCATTATTGATGAGACATGATTAGAGGAGCCCATACCAGTGCGTCTCTTTGAACACATTCCTCTGAATTAAGTGGAAGTTCGTATTTATATCTTGTTTCTTCCAGTTCGCTTTTCGAAATAGCGTGATTGGTTCTGCAGGATGAGTTTTTTGGAGACTCCCACATGATAATCCATATTTTTTTGTATTATTTTATGCATGTTTAGAGCATTTTTGCATCACAGTCTGCAGCAACACATGCAATTAAAATATTGTTTGTTGCAGTTAAAGAAAAATATTTTTTGCAGCTGATTCCATCATGAAAAGTCATCAGCACCTGCAGATGTTATTTTTTCGATGCGGTGATGATCAGCAGCATCCTGCAGCAGCAGCTTGCTGGTGGTGGTGGAGAGATGATTTATAAATAATTCTGATGTGTGTGCATGCACGCACGAGAGGTGTGCATGTCCATTTGTGTGTGCGTGAGAGGGAAAAATGCAGGAAATATTTCGCTGTCCATCAGTCCAGGGAGCTGAAATTTGGAAGATTTAATGTTTAAGATGACTAAATATTGATGAATAAATATGTCATTATATTACCATAGACACTACAAAGATACTTCTACTGCTAATAGCCTAATAACAATAATAATAATAATAATAATACAATTAGTAATACAATAATATTTTTAAGTGCCAAGTTTCTGAAGCCTACATGTTTTTCCATTTATTTTAATTAAACATATTTGTTTTTCACATACTTTCAAATAAACTAGGACCTTTAATCTAATTTAATTTAATCTAATTTAATTTAATTTAATTTAATTTTAACTTAATTGAATTAAATTTAATCAAATTTAGATTAATTTAATTTAGATTAATTTAATTTAATTTAATTTAACTTTATTTTATTTTATTTATGGATTTAGAAGACAAAACTTGTAAAGTGTATACACTTATTTGGTCACGTTTTGGATTTTTTACTTTAAAATAATTACCCATATCAGAACACACCCATTCTTCCTAGTTCCTTTAGTGTTCCCTGGTATTATAAGAGAAGAAAAATAAAATTACAAAGTAGACATTTAATAAATGAACAGCCAACACACTCAGTGTGGCAGCAGCAGGCCTGATGCTTGACTCACTCAGCTCTGCAATAAGTATATTTATTGTGAAATCCCCTCTTTAATGTGGTGCTGCTGCTCCTGTGTGTGTTTTATGTACTGTATGTGTGTGTGGTGTATTTATTATAGAGGCTGTGTGTGATGCGGCACACAGATGTTGGGGAGACCCTCTTTATCATTAAATAAAGATGCAGTTACAGGTTGGCAGAGGAGAGGAGAGGAGAGGAGGAGAGGAGAG